>JAQGBU010000067.1:0-77157 GCA_034698605.1 Isotoma decorata
ATTTCATGCAAATCGGTCAAACCGTTCTTGAGTTATCGTCAGACGGACAGACGGACAGACGGACAGACATACCGGGTACATAAGCCCTAGGCTCGGGCTAAAAACTAAAAGCTTCTTGAGTCTGTCCAAACGTATTCTGTCAATTGTTTTTACAAGTTTCAAGGATCTGTTAGTAAGATGGAAAAAATTTGCAATGAAGTAAGTTTTAACAGTTTCGTGAGAGATTACTATGGAAAAAATGTACTCATTCCATAGTAACAATGTCATCATTAGAAATCATCCAAACTGATTTGTATCCGTTGAAATTATTTCAGAAAAGTGTCCCATAATTAGAATAATAAACAACCATTGTATCAAGAGTATCAACCAGCTCTTTACTGTCATTTCTACCGGCGATTTGTCAGGTTCTTTTAATTCTCATTAAACTAACATAAGATTTAAAGGCACAGTGCCATTTAAAGTTGTGAAAAGTTTTCATTATTGTTAACTGTCACGAAGGAATGCATTTGGGATTAATATTTATAAATTTCTGTGAAAAAATGCTTACCTTAATCTTGTAAAAATATGATAGAAAAATCTTGTTCCCACAAGAGGATAAGAAAAATTCTAAAAAGAAGAAATGTAAAAAGTTTCATAGCTGTAAATGTCTATCTCTTGTCAATAATACTGTCATGTGCGGTACAAGTTTCTATTTTACAATTTTAGAAAAAAAGGTATGAAAAAAATATGATAAGTATAGTGAGCTTCAATCCATCATGCGTTATTTATGAGTATACAGGGCAAATGTAATGTCATGTAATAATTCCACTAGGATTCAGGTTGATATTAATAAAACGGTTTTTCCCATCAGCAAAATATTTTCTGCTTATATAATTAGTCATAATTAGTGCTAATAGTATAAGGTTATTTTAGCAAATATTTAATTTAATTTCAAACATGAACATCATAATTGTGTTAACAAAACAATGATTTTTTGATATTTCTGTATGTACCCTAATACATTAAAAAAATATTTTATTCATAACATGTAATTATTTAAATATCATTGGGTGATTGGGCTAAGTCATGGTAATAAAACTCTTCTTGAATCGAAATTGAAATAATTAGTCATAATATCCTATTTATATTACATGATCAAATTAACTGTGATCACGTAGTAATTAACTATTTCATACGACATGCATAGTAATAATACCCTTGTATTTTAATATGACAAAGGATGAAAAGTGTTGCTTCAACTATAATAGAGTAGATCGGTAGTTGCTGGACCAGCTTCATACATTCACATCAGCTACAGAGCTTACTTAATCTTCTGTTAAAAATTCGGGAGCAAAAGCTTCATAAGTAAATGTTGTATGAAATATACCTACCTTATGCAATGCAATGGCTAAAAAGATAGTCGTATTTTTTATTGTAAAATCTAAAACCGCCTGCCTATACAATGAAATATTCCGTAATGATGATGCCATAATAATAACGAATACACCTGCAACATACAAACTCAACTAAAAAGGTGTGTTTATATCATACAGGGTTGTAGTTTTGTTCGATCTATCCCTTTACTTTAGTTTCATTACACAATACAATACCTGCTTTTACCCATGGATGAAATTATTTCACCCTAATGCTCTTCAATGTACTGGACTTTTTACACGTTAATACACCTGTCTGTATACTTTTTTATTAGCCGGAGATGAAAGAGAATGAAACAGTTAATTTTTAAGAAGAGGGAATTCGGTTGAGAATTAGTAATAAAGTATTTAATTCATTAGGGTGGATTTATTTTATATCAGGGTGATTTTATTGGGTGTGGTGACTCATGACATAAATTATAATTATATTGTTGTAATGAGTTCCAGCCTCGGCATTATTTTTTAACAACAATGTTAATAAAAATAATGCAAGTTTTATAACTATTATTAACAGACTTAATCTGACTCTGACACTACGTAAGAGAAGTGAGTCAACCATTGGAGAAAAACACCGAATGTTTTTTATGTATTCATGTGATAGTGATTTTAATTAAAAGATTGATTTGTTTTAAGCCAAAAAATAATTTAATATGTCAACATATCCGATTGCAATCATGGGCATTATGATTAAATCTGCAATTCTTATAAGCATTATTTATGGTTAGTTATTGAATTTTAATTTTAATTTGTATTTGCATATTGTACATTTTTTAAGTATATGTTTCAATGAATATTCTTTAAATATTTTCATACGTTCTTATGTATTAATTGTGTTTGTTTTTCATCTATTTGATTTTGGGAGTAGGGGCTTTTGGTCAAGTTTTATTTAACCAGGAGAGAGATGAAAGTACATTAATTTGGTGTACTGTAAATCCTGAGGAACAAAAAAAATGTGAGAGACTTGCAGAAGTTTTGAAATCATCTGTAATTTATGATGAATACGGTCAAAGAGCTGATATTTTCAATTTAAACTGCACAAAGGTAAATATTACAAAGTGTTTTTTTTTTTAAATATTAAGGTTTATGTAAGTTTGAGTAAATGTATGTAACGGTTATAAGTACCAACATGTTGATGAGAAAAATGAGATGTATGATCTTCGTTTTGGTAAAAAACGGATTAGTGAGGCTTAAATATGTGTTGGTTATCACTGGACCCGACATCAATGTCCTGGTTTTTTACATGATTACATGAATGAAAAATCATGTTTCACGCTTAGGAATGGCCGTGGCATGGAATGTTGGAATGAAACCCAAACTGTCTAACTTAAATTAAGTAGAATAATGTATGCGTGAACAAAAAATACGATAAAGACGATAATGAACATAAAAATCATTTTTAAACTTACAATTTCAGACTTCCAACAAAGATGACTGCATGGTTTCGATAGATAGGAATGAGGCTGATATTACTACACTTGATCCTGGGGAAGTTTTCGTTGGTGGAAGATATCACAGTTTAGTACCAATTTTAGAAGAACGGTATGGAACAGAGGGTGGTGGAGCTGGAACTGAATCTAGATTATTTGCTGTAGCTGTTGTTAAAAAACGTTCAAATATTCAAACTTTGCGTGATATCAGAGGCAAGCAGGCTTGTTTTGGAGGGGTAGGAACGCTTGCTGGATGGGTTATTCCTATAGATAAGGTACATACTAATAATTATATATTATGCAGATTCACCACATTCTCTGAAATCCCAGATAAATGTCTAAGGTTTATCATAATGTATGATTTTAATTTATTTCAGTTAATGAAACAAGGTGGAATGGAAATCGTGGATTGTAATAATCATGTAAAAAATGCACTAGAGTACTTTGGGTCAAGTTGCGCTGTTAATTCACTTACCGATAAATACAATCCTTTGGGGGATAATTCTCACAAGTTGTGTGAAATATGTGGAAGTGATTTGCCCGGTGTTAGGTGCACAAGCAATGACCCTTACGCAGGGTACGAAGGAGCCTTACAGTGCTTGATGGACAAAGGGGAAATTGCATTTCTACAGCATTCAGCAATCAAAGAGTACTACGCGTCCTTAAACTATCAGTTAAGATCCTTTGAGACTACATCTCCCAGATTTAATGCCCCCACAGAAGTTCCATTTTTCTTTGGAAATCGACCCCAAACGTCAACAACAACGCAGAGATCATTTGGATTTCCATTTCAAAGCAATCAACAACGATTTTCTCCTGATAACTCAACATTCCCATTTGGTGAAGAAAATATTAATGCATCACCTGTAGTTGGAGCTTATCCTATTCGAGGACCCAGAACGTACAGCGAATTCAAAGAAAAGTATGAGTTACTATGTGATGATGGAACTAGACGGGATATTGAGGAATGGAGATTATGTAACTGGGGGCATCTTCCACCTCATGCTTTGGTTACATCATCAGCTAAACAATATAAGCTTAGAGTGAGGTATCAAAAATTTATTCAAAATCTGATTCAGCAATTCGGGGGACGTGATACTTCATCTCAGAATTACAACCTTAATTTTAAACTGTTTGAATCAATTCCTCAGTTTGGAAATCGAAGTAACTTATTATTTCAGGTAAATTATAATTGTTTGGAGTTTATTTATGTTTTTATTTACATCCTTTTGCTATTTAGTGATTGAATATTAAAATGTATTATGATCTTGAATTTAAGGATGGAACTGTAGGCCTCCGGTCTTTACCAGAGAAGGATCAAACGTACACAAAATATTTACAGGAAAATATGCAATCTATTTTGGATATCCGATCTTGCCCTGTGGGAAGAATGACCTTGTGTGTCACATCTGACGCAGAAATGACAAAATGCATAAAAATGAGGGTTAGTTCAGCTAACAGATATTTATTTTACGAATCTCAAACTCAAACTAAGTATTATTCATCTATAATTTTAGACTGCTTTAAATGCACAACTACTCAAGCCTGAGATGACCTGCCATAAAGCCCACAGTCATATCGTGTGTATGCAAGCCATTAATAATGGGTGCGTTTTGAATTTATTTCATTCATTTACAACTTTAATTCGTATTTTAAATGAAAAAATGAATAAGTTCTGATGACTTTGATTATTTTGGTAGAGATGCTGATGCTGTCGTTTTAGATGCGGGGGACGTCTACACGGCAGGACACCTTTTCGGACTCATTCCGGTTATGTCTGAAATCTACAATACGAAAGAGCCAGAATATTACGCTGTGGCTGTTGCTTATCAAGGGGATGCTGATACAGAGCTTACATATTTGAAGGGTAAATTAGATTTTCTGTTTTTTTTTTTAACATTTTCACTTAGTTTTGTTTTTTAGTTATTAAATTTTAAAAAAAATCAAGCGTTTGCTTACTAAACCCATTAATGTTTGTTTACATTAGGAAAACGTTCATGTCATTCTGGTATTGGTCATGGGGCTGGATGGATTATTCCAATGGCTTACTTAATATCCAGTGGAAGGATGCGAAATTATGGTTGTGATTCAGTGACTGCAGCGTCTCAATATTTTACCAAGTCGTGTGTTCCAGGAGCCTTAAGCAAAGAGTACACCTTTGGGAGCCAGCACAATAATCTTTGTGACCTATGTCGAGGATCAAGCTTCTCTTACTGCAGTAGAGATGCATCTGAAGATTTTTACGGATCTACAGGTGATTATTGACCTTAATCTAGAGATCTGACCATAAAGCAATTAACAAATGTCTAATTAACTCAAATATAATGTTAAATATGATTTTTCAATTTGTAGGAGCTTTCAGATGTCTTATAGAAGGAGGGGGACAGGTAGCTTTTGTAAAACACACAACTGTTAGTGAAGTTACGGATGGGAAAAGACGAGAAACGTGGGCAAGAAATACTTTGTCAGGAGATTATGAGTTGCTTTGTAGAGACGGTAAAATTTCTTCTTACTTTCTTTATATTTTTGCTACCTTCGAATAGGTTAGGCAAGTTGTGAGCCTTTTTGAAAATATTAAAACCCAAATATCTTGTTTTCAGGTACCAGAGCTCCTGTTACTCAATATGAACGTTGTAACTTGGGGAAGGTTAAAGCAAACGCTATTGTCACACGGGGAGGAGGAGGTGAAGATGCAATTAAAACGAAAGCAATTATTAACCTTTTCCTTTATGCTCAACAGTTTTACGGAAGAAAAGATGAAGATGACTTCAGGTTTGTGATTTTCATTGATTATTGCCTACAAAGAGTTAAAACATACATCTGGTCTCTAATTATTAATCTTGCGTTTTCTTTCAGCTTTGCCATGTTTTACTCCCCACCTCCATACAGTGATCTGATCTTCCAAGATTCTGCCCAGCAACTCAGAGTCATACCTCCAGAACAAAGAAACTTCCGAGACTACCTCGGAAAACAATTTTTGAAAGCCAGAGCACTTGTTGACTGCCGAGCTTCCGCTGAACAAATTGAAGTAACAAATTCCGTCCTTCTAGCCTTAATTTCTTCTGTGTTAGTTTATTACAGGTTGATTCTATAAGCCTGAGAGATGCTTTTAATGTTGATATTTAGATCTGAACTATTTTCAAACAACAAAACCCTTACAATTATCTCCCAGTGACATGTGAAATCTCAACACCTGTGAGAAAGCCTTATACATGACGTGCTTTATGATACTATTAATCTCGAGAAAAAGAATCTATTGATTTTGTACAACAATTTTGTAAATGACAAATGGATAAATGCTGAATGTTTTTATCGTGTGAATATAAATGGTTAAGTTGTTTAATGAACCATCTAGTTTTATTTATCTTCTTCGGAAATCAAAAATATTATGACTATTGAAAGTTTGCATGAAAATGGAGTTGTGAGGTACATCAGTAAAGAAAATATTTGGAATGGGGTGGCCTTCAATCTCAACTTGCAGAAATGTTAAGGTTTAGGGCCAATGCCTCCACAAAGTTCGTAAACTGCCAATGCTACTTCCTTTCCTAAAGTATCTGCATTCGCCTGAGTGTCCGCTTCAGCATATACACGAACTATGTCCTCGGTACCAGAGGGTCTGCAACAGAAGAGGTTTGCCCAATTAATGGAATTCCGAAATGTATCACAATTTCAATAACATTTACAATTAACATTTTGACGGCTCCTTTTACTTACCGAACAAAGCTACGGCCATTAGTGTATTTAGCTGCTAAAGCATCAATACGATCTTGTAAACCTGGTGGAGCAGAACATGTACATTTTGCATCCGCTGTCTCGATAACATTCCTGTCAGTTACAACAACTTTCAGTTGTCGGTTGGGCAAATCTGTGTACATTTCATTCCAATCTTGAGCAGTCCAACCTTTTGAATGAAGAATGGCTTCCACTGCCAATAAATCAGATATCGCATCCCCAACAGTTGAATTGATTACGTCTAAAAAGCATGCTAGCTCCACAGCAGCTGCATTGCTATCAGAACTAAAAATTTCAAAAACCATTAGTGACTGTAGTGTGGGGGTCAATTTTATTTCTGCAAGTTATTTGACTTACGTTGCTGCAGCTCGGATCTGCTTGACAGCATTGACGCTGAAAAATGCTGTACCATGACCATTGGCTTCAAAATAAACGCCAATGTCATATTGCAAGGCTGCGTGGTGCAAATGTTTGACACCAGTAGCAGTCCAAGTGACAGGAATACCCTACAGACAATTTTGTACCATTTAGCAGAGTTACAAAAAACAGGAATGCTTATATATTGTATGCCTGCAAAAAGATAAATTTTAGTAAAGTTACCAAAACATTTTTTGCATAGTTTGTAGAACTTCCATTTGCATAAGCCGTTTGAACAACTCCAAGCTTTAAGTCGAGGTTGGACTTCTTGACTAAGTCACCAAGATGTTCTGCTAATAGTAGGGATATTTTATCCCCATCCAACATTCGAAACTTGGAATCTCTGTCAAAGTAAAAGTAAATTAAACGATCAGCATCTCCATCCAACGAGGCACATCGGTTTTCTGCAACAGGCTGTATGTTTTCAGATTCTTTTTGTTGAACTTTCACAAAATCTGCTCCACACTGTATTTCAAGCAAAAAATTGAGATAAAAAATTAAAAAATCCAAAGTACGGAAGTATTCAACAAGTTATGTATTATTTATTTCATTACCCCATGATTCAAAATCCCTGAAGAGCCATCATTAACGATTGAAACGTTTAAAATATTATTGCCTATTCGATCAGCAATTTCTTTCATTGCGATAGCCCCGACCCCATTTGCACAGTCTACTGCAAGTACCGGTTTGTAATTACGATTGGCTGCGTCCTATCATGAACAAAACAGAACCCCTTAAATTGTTAAGTACCGATTTATGTTAGATGCATAAATCCTTTTAGTATGATTAAAATTCTAAGATTCAAAATATTACATTTCCAATTATAGTACGGAATGCAGATGAAAGTTTCTTGTAATATCCTTCTTTAGTGGCCTCGCCATATGCCCCTTTACCGTTTCTACAAACGATAAAATAATGCAACATTGGTGTGCTTGCTATTCCAAAGTCTTGAAGTTCATCTTTATCGCCAAGCGTCCTCACACCATCAATTACTGCTTGTGCCAGGCTTGGACTGCTTTTTCTGAAAAATATAAAAACCAAAGGGAATTAAACTCTGTTTTTGGCCAAATTCTTTTTGACATCGCAAAGCCCAACTGTACCAGAAAATGAAATATAAAAATACCTAATACAAACTGTTTAAAAATATTTAGAATTTTTTTCAAATTCGCATAAAAACATTACATTCCAATATAAACATTAATTTCACCTAATTTTTGTTCTATTACCTTGTGTCCTGAGCCAGAAATACAGAACCAGGTAGATTGACATCAATACTGAATTGGTTTATTAACTTCTCAATTACTTTGGGCAAATCAATATCCCTGTATGAAAATGATTCTTCATTTAAATACAAATACTTTTAACTACATAATTCTATCTAATTAAATTAAATAAGACTTACGAAACGTTTGCAATTTCAGTAGCAAACTTTTCCCATTCATTTTCAAGCATTTCTCCTTCGGGATCGACTAATTTTACACCATTGTCAGCTTCCGGATTATGCGAAGCAGTAATCATCACTCCAATACTTGCTAAAATACAAAAAACAATACGTATTACTTTAAAACAGCTTAATAAATTACTAAATTATTCTGTTAAAAATCAGAATCCCCTCAAACATAGTTTTGAAATGTAATAATAATTATGATCAATAATTAAATATACCTTGCTTAAGTTTTGAACGAAGGTTGGATACAATTCCCATGCGGAACATAATATGATCAAGGACCTCAGCCCTACAAAAAAACAATTATATGTCAATTTAACAAACAGATCAGGATATTATTATTTTAATACATAATAATAATTAACTCATTGGCAAACATTTATAAAGTCTTAACTTCCATAGTTGTCTTTAAAATAATTTAAGTACTGTTATCTTACTTGTCCCTAAATCCAGCCGTTCCATATCCAATGAAATTTTCCACAATTTTCGGGTGCAATTTGGAAGCCTCAGTAATTCGGTTTGCTAAGTTGGTATTCATGATCGAATATGTATTTTTGAACAAAATAGAAGAGGTTGATCTGGCCACTAAAAGACAACAGGGTACAATATTATTAGCAAAAGTGCACCTGGTGAAGTGTCTTTGATTTATAGAAAAAAATGTATTTTTTAATAAGTTTCGTTTCAGAAAGAGATAGAAATATGTTTTCATTTATAGATTAAATAGGTCAAACAAGATCATTATCAAGGATGGTGTTATTATTTTGTTTTGGCTGTCCAATATGATTTTATTATCCACTAGCCGGTTTCCTTACCTCTCTCTTTATCTCCCCTCTACTCTCTCTCTGCTCTATTTCTTTTGATGATCTTCACCACTACTACTACTACTACAGGATCAAAAAACCCTTCTCAACTCCTTTCCTAAAGGTAGATATTAAGTAAAAAAAAAAACTTCAATAAAGGCCCCAGGCAAAGCAGGGCTGGTTACATGAACTTTGTTAAAGAAGTTATTTAAGTTTCGAATTAAAACAATAAATGACAAAATAAGGGTTTTCTTATTAGGATGGTGCTGACTGGTGATGAAGGAAATGACGAAGAGAGACGTCAAAGAGATAGGGGCATCAAAAATGCAACAATTGATTCAAGAGCACATTGACATTATTTAAAGGCAAAAATGATTTGGTTATTGATAATTTATTTGCGTAGCTGGAAGTAGATGAGGTGACGGTGATGATAAGTCCTTATCTTAATTTTATCAATTATATTATTGTACGAAGAATGATGATAATATATCGTTATTGACGCAAGGACTAAATAAGTAATTCTGGTTAATATACATAGTTGATGGTAAATAATTTTTAGTCTTATTCTTATGTCATGCTTGTTTAAATTTTATGCATAGTTATCTCTTAATTTTAATACCAAAAGGTTGGTCTGTTTTGGTTGGGCTAGTTTGCAAATGGTCTAATTCGTACTATAAAGTATGTGATTTGCATAAGGTTTGGGATTTCTTTCGTTTGGGTTACAATTATACATAGGTCCAGAAAGTTTTATGAAAAGCATTCAAAAGCAATGGCAAGCAAGAGAGCAAGACACTAAAGTAGTCATGAACTGTAAAAATTTTAATTTGCTTTATGTGTTATTATGTGATAATTGTTTTTAAATTCTAGTATGATGTAATGGTTATTACTTCAAGCTTACTTATTTAAAGCTTTTGTGAGCGGATAGATTCTGAAACACAATGGATGATGGTCTTAATAAAATAAAATGAAATAAGAACCGAATTGCAACTTAGATTTTAGTTCTATTTGCCAAATAATTACAGTTGTTGGCTGACTAAAATGAGAGCAACAATGTTGCATGTGTGTACTTATTAATTGTTGACTAGAATTACTACATTTTTTGAAACAGTTAATCTACGAATGAACTTACTTAATTACTGCTCAACCTGATGTAATATAAAGGAAATCTAGTAAAAACGAAGGTCATCTAAAATTGTTGAATCATCAAACATTCTCATGAAGCCTTAAATACGTTATATAATGTTCATGTACCATTGGTATCATTACCCAGGTATGAACATAATTTATACCCGATTGCCATTGTATAAATGGGACAGATGCATTTAAAGGATTTGTTATAAATCCCTAATATTTAGAATGAATTGGGTAACATGAAATACAGTAGGATTCTCAAATCTCAAGTTTATCGAGAAGTCGCAAAAGGTCTGCCAAATCTATATTCACTATAACTTGGACTTAAAGGAATTAAATAGCTACATTAAAAATATAATTGATAAAAGAATTAATACAGTGAATTGGTTAATGAATCATTTATTGAAAGGCAAATTAGCTTCAACAACGACTATTACAATTAAGTTCCAACACAAAACAATTGATTTTTTCAGTTGCAACTGAATTTCAGTATTCAAAAAAATTGAAACTGAATTTTCGTCTGAAAAAAGGGAGCCCCTTTAAAAAGTGACCAGGAAGGTTCGGATCTGGAATGGCTTGAACCTAACGCTGAATTTATTTTCTGCAGATGGAATGGCCTCTCCTCCAGCCTGCTCCAATCCATTTGATTCCACAACTGTTTTAACGGTGAAGCCTAACTTTACCCTGATAAGATAAAAATACATTTTAATTTCAGCGTTGAAACTCTTTCAATTACTTTTTGAGCGTTTTCTTAATTAGCTTTATACAATACTCTGTCCCCACTTACTCAGTATCTGCATATCCCCCATAGGCCTCATACAACCGGACACAAATTGTGTTAGTTGTGTCTACCGTGGCATTAGACACTTTCACTGCTTCGACAATTACAGCTGGGTTACTACTAATTGCAAAGTTTGCTGGCAACCTATTATATTATGATAATTCAAGAAATGAAATTACAATTCCCAGAGCAGGAATACTGGAAAGTAAAGATTTTCTTGTTTAAAGGATTATGACGTACACTGCAGCTGGATCAGTGGGGATAAGCGGTATGTTGTTTACTCCCAGAAGGTTCAACTCGTAGGCCCGTTGGATCACCCCAGCTTCTTGAAAAGTTCCTGTAAAATTATTAAAATACAATTAGGCCAGTGTTATATGCGTGAGGTGATGGTAAATTTAATTAAAACTAACCTTTATGCGGTAGCACAGCATAGTATATATAATGTTTGTGGATATCACAATTAGCGTCTGGGTTTTTCGGGGATTTTAGCAGGGACAATTGGATATGATTATCTCGAACATGCCATCCATACTGTTTTTTTACCATTAGTTTAATTCATCTACGAACTTAACATTTAAAAATAACCATTCGTTTTAACATTTTTTGGTCAATTACCTTGGAATCAGTAATAACCGTAACACCCTTGTCAGCTTGGGAAATGTCCATCCATTTGTGACCGCACACTTCATATTTGGCCATATCCCATGATGTATTGATATGAGTGGGCCGCTGTGCATGCCCATATTGAATTTCAAATGTTGCATCTCTTGAAAGGACATCCGCTGGGAATTCCACCTTAAGCATCTTGTGATCTTCTTTCCAATCTACAATCGTGTAGCTATAAAGAATTTTTCCAAACATGCCATTATACATTAGAATATCATGTAATTTTTTCAATTAATGATTTTGAATATGAAGTTTTGTTTTCCATACTATTCAATCATGGGAGAGTCTGCCCTCATGATGGTGTAGCGAGTCACACTGCTACCGTTGCCGAATTTGGCACTCCACTGAAATCACAAAAGGCTCATTGTTTATTAACTAAGCTGATTTTAAGATTAGTTGCAGTGGAAGTGTTGCAATTGCAATCAATGCCAAGTGTTAGGCAAAGTTGACCAGAAACCATGCTTCAATCCAAAAGAATTTTTCATCAACAGAAAGTACTGACATTTTGTTTTAACACACTTAGCATTTATCATCATGATATCATAAAAATATTTCTATAACTTTTCTGATAAAAATACTTTCCAACATGGGACAAACATTTGTATTTTGTGTTAATGAAAAATTATGAATGGATACAGGGTCTGCTTGTAGTTTACATAAACTAAATAAATGACGGATGGCCAAGAAAATTGTAAACTTTCTTCGAAGCCATGGGAAGAAGGAGGTCAATTTTGGTAATGCATTTTTCTTGGACACACCCTATATGTAACCATGTTAAAAAAGGATGTTTTACCGAATATCCACCAACAATGGGTCCAGCACCAATGGACTCCAAGTTAGATATTTCAGAATAATCTGGCTCGCGCCTTGTTTCCAAGTGGTAATCCATAACATCCCAAGCGTCCCAAAACATAGGGACATCATCATAAATTTGAAACATTCCAGGTTCGATTCCCAGCCCCAAGAAATCGTTGAACGCTGGTATTTTATTAGCTCCATCAAAAAATAGTCTTTCCCTTGGCTTACCATCCGCAATATCCACTTCCAAAGTAATAAGACCATTTGTGAAGCTACCAAATTCATTGGCAGTTGATCCAGCTAGAAGAATGAATCCAAATAAAACGGTATTGATAATCACAGTTAAAATCGTAGTGGTCATTCCCCATTTCGGAAAAATGAAACTAACCTGTGAACGACACACTATTGGCTGGTGCTTGTGGAATAAAATCCGTAAATCCTGAGGGGCTCAGCTTAACAAGGGCTGCAGTGAACTTGTTTGGGATCCTAAATTTACCTTCTTCTTGATTTTCGAACGGATTTGCATCCAAACTAACCGATTGTGTATTGGGCCCTGTGGGCGGTGGTTGAGTATCCGGTTGTACAAAGACAACTGTTGTCGTTTCCCATGGAAGTGCATTGTAAATGGATTGCTTGGCTCCAGTGCCAACAATTATGGTATTATATGCGGTCCGCAAGGTTCTAAGTTCTTTCATTAATATTTCATAGATTTCCCAAGCATCAATTGCAGCAAACTCAATGCAGGATCCGGGCAAGACGTCATGGAATTGATTCAAGAGTACATTTTTCCAGCATGTGTCAACTTTTCCCATGTCCCTATATGTTAAAAATACCAAAATGAAGCTTACGTCCCAAATGACTACATTTCTATGAACACTTACAGATCAATTTGGCCTTCAGTTACTTTTCCATTAGCGTAAGCAATCGCCATCAGAAGCTCAACTTCACGAAGCAAAAATTCGCTTTTACGATTGTACCATTTAATTCGAGCCTAAAACATTCAAGCAACAAAGAAACTTAATAGTCTTGATCTCTCGGATAAAATCAAATAAATTTTCAATGGTGTGAATTGTATACCTGTGAGGTATACGTTCCGTTATGCAATTCTAAATATAATTCTCCAACCCATCGGTAAAAGTTATGCGATTCTTTGTCCAGCTCATCAAAGAATTCATTACTTTCACTAAACTTGACCCTATGACAGTTTCGAGGTAGTATTTATAACATGGATTATATTTTTATAAATCTACCTGTGGCTTGTACTTACCGTGGTAATCCATCAACGTTTTGAACTCGTTTGATACGCTCGATCATCTGCCTAGTTGGTCCACCACCCCCATCTAAAAAACAATTAGTCGATTACCTGTTGAGTTAAATTAAAAGAGTAATTTAATAATGTTATGGCCATCGTACCTCCATATCCATATAGAAAAACTCCAGTATTCGCTCGGCCTTTGTCCAACGAATTGTTTTGGGAGTTTAAGAACTCATTAACCCTTATCAAATTTTAATGAACCAAATTTTAGCTAGCGTAATTCAAATCATCATGGACAATTAACTGTAACAATTGTTGAACTTTCTCATACGTGCAATTCATATTGTAACTGTCGCCAGGTGGAAAATGAACAAGGACAGAAGTTCCATCGATGCCCTCCCACCAGAAGTTGTGGTTTGGAAATTTGTTAACAAGGCTCCAACTCATTTTTTGTGTAAGGAAACGGGTAATCCCAACATGCTATTAAATTTTTTTTTAATTACAAAGTACTTAAGACATTTAACCCACAAATGTAAATATATGTACCTTTAGCATCTGGGGAATCTGGGCAGAATAGCCGAATGTATCAGGGAGCCAAAATTCTTTGGAAATATACTGAGGACCGAAAGCGTCCTCGAAAAATTTCTGCCCATAATAATATTGGCGCATGAAAGCTTCTCCACTGTTGACAAGAAGATAACAAGTATCTCGGTCAGGTACATTTGAAACGTCTTTTACATAAATAATTATTGTCAACAGTCAAGTGTAAAATACCTTGGGATATTTCCATCCATTTCAATCCATGTCCCACCAACGGGGACAAATTTTCCAAGAAGCACTTGAGCTTTAATTTCGTCAAACAACTTGGGATAATATTCTTTTACCCAAGCGTATTGCTGAGCCTGTATACAATTTTAAGTCGCACCTGTTTTTTCATTTCTCTTCACATGTGTAAGAAGGATTTGAGGTTAAAGTGACTTCAAGCCAAACTCGGCTACTTACCGAAGAACAAACAAATTTATACTCTGGATATTCCTCAATTAAGCGCAATTGGGCTGAAAATGATCTTCCACATTTTCGAATAGTTTCATCGTAGGGCCTATAAAATTTTCGAAATATTCTTGTTTTGAAACTCGAGCAACTGATTCAATGTACTCGGGGCTTTCTTTTAAGCCAGCTTACCACAACCAGGCTGTATCGATATGACAATGTCCCATCGCATACAGCGTGTGAGATTTTTCCCCTGGTCCTTCAGAAAAAAATAACGTTGCTAGTTCCCGTGCTTTGCTAAAACGATTTAACAAAAAACAGAAGAGTATTTTGTAATTTCTGATACAATCAGCTTAATGTACCTTCACCCCTCAGAATATTAGATATGTTGTTAATTTTTTACGTACGTGATGTCATTATTAACTTTTATCTGGTTTATCATTTCATTTGCTACAAACATGGCTTGGTAACCAATATGAGAGTTGGAAAGATGTTCAGAAATTCCATATAGCATCTCAAAGTCTGTGATAAGGTTCCAAATTTCTCTGTTGAAAACAGCAATGTCTACGTTAGCAAGCCCGTAGTATCGGTTTGGATTTGGTGGAGCTAAATAGACAAGAAGAGTTTAATTTTTAAAGTGTTCTTTGGTTAACTGTATAGAAAATGACAAAATTAAGTAAAAACTTACCAATATCATTACCCTCTCCAGCGCCAAACATGCCGTTGCAAGCCATTTCAACATAAAATTCTAAAGGATTCCTTCCTTCATCCCAGGATTTGGACAAACAGTATTCCTCTCGATAACCAGGCGATATTCCCTTTCGAATTTTAATTAAGAAAATTTATACCACCGAAGTAAAATATAAAGTCAGTCCAATTTATTATGAAGTTAGTTAGCTACCTGCAATATCTTTCCATCCGTATCATAAATTGACGCTTCAGTTCCTGATGCAAATCGAAAATGGACCTCTTTTCCATCCATGGATTCAGGTACTGCAATAGTAACCTGGTAGGGGAAAGTATGCAAAGAATATTTTTAGAAATTAGGAAGATTTATTATGGAGTTTGTCTTTTGATATAATGCTTACATGAAACCAATGAGTAGTCCAAGTAGGCCCTATAAATTCAGAAACGTAAAAAATAAGGTTTAGATGTAGTTTAATTATTTTTGCTCATTGATACTATAGGTTTGCAAGTATAAGCGTTTTTGAATTGTACTGGACAGAAAATGTATTTACCAAAAGATTGTCCAACTTGAGCGTCGACCCAGTTGGGGGAATTTTTGATTTCTTCGAACGTGTATTGTTTCCAGGCCCCATGTTCTCCAAGAATTGGAAAATGTTTCAAAGCTAAAAACGAAAAAAAAGCATTAAAATATTTATTAGTAAACTATTTTGTAGAAAAAGTTTTAACGCATTAGTAAAAGAAGCTACATATGTAATTTAAGTAAACCGTCGCAACGACTTTACTCAAGTATCGGAGATGGGGAATCTGTTTCTCAAGATTAGGAATGCTCCTTTGACTCTACTGACTTGAAATATGCTATAGTCTCAAGGACGACACTACCGTTCGCATAAAGTATCTCCGATACTTAATAAAATAAAATAAATGTCTCACAACTCAGGATGCGTTAAATTAAAACTACATTCAGCCCAAGATAGCAAAATTGTAATCTTTACGTAAACGTGTCCAATTTCTCAAAATAGTAATAATTATATGCTTTATTCTGGACAGTGGTACATGTACTTTTTTCAATAAATTATAACCTATTTAGATCTAGCGCTTATCATGACTGGAGTTAAATTAAATTTCCTAAACGTAGCAGTGCCCAACTAAAATGAGCGAGTTATACAAATCCGGAAAACTTGTATTATTAAAACGGAAAATGTATTTCAAGGTGTTCATATGAAATCCTTAAAATAGAAAAATACGACTAAAAACTAAATTTTGACACTTACTTATGTACCCTACAGACTCCCCGTAGATCTTGGATGAAAGTCCTATGCTTCTGAAAAGACTTCCAGTAGAATACATTCCCGATATCCGACCCATCGTCGTTGTTCGATTCTTATGAATCGGGGCTTTAACTTGTTGCATTGCCATTTTGAGACGGTTTATTCAGAGTCAAACTGAATAGCACAGCTCTATTCTGTACTGAACTGAATTTTATACTTAACGGTACTTATAAGCAACGAATTTATGATTAAATGCAATATAAGATCCAGCTATTAAAATGTTATTAGCCGTTTTGTGAATGTTTAACTCTGCTCGTACGATTTGCAAGCCACTGGTGCGTTTAACAGTGTACTAAATGTCTCATGAAAAATTCCGACTTTATATACTACTGACTTATCGATTCCTGAATGATTTAAATTTTCGCCAATCTACACTAAACTAGTTAAAAGACTTCAAATAATCCATACTTGATAAATTTAAATCCAACAAAGTACCAAAACCAATCCCTCCTATGTTTTTTGTTAATGTTTGATAAATTAATACACCCATTAGACATCTCAACAATGTGAGCTAAATGTCAATTAGTCTGGTGAACAATGTAAATAATCCATGATTATCGGTCACGAGCATTTTTGTTTTCAACGTGTACAATCTTATTCTCATATTTATTTGTTAGTTAAATGACTGCAAACGGATCTTCATGTCAATATTGGGCTGAAGTGGTGCTCATACCCCACTAAAATGTAAAGCCATAAAATTAAAAATTAAAGCACTAATTTGGGGAAAAATCTTTCATGAGGGATTAAAAAGGTAGGCGTTGCTGGAATGAAATACTGAAGTGTTTTTTTGTTTTACAATTTATTCAATAACAGGTAATTAATGTGTCAAAACAGTGTTAAATACACGATGTTTTCCTAATTTAATCATTAAATGAGCAATGAGACAGACGAGTAAACCAACATTTGGTGCAAAAAAACCATCAGGACAGAATGAGCAAAGGCAATTTAATATTCAAGATATAGGACATTGCACTATCAAAGTTTAACAACTGCTGAGTACTAGACTAGACGTTTTATTTAAGGCATCTGAACATTGCTTGCTCATCAGATATTGTTCTTGGGTTTTATTAAAATTTAAAAAAACTAATAAACAGTTCATGTAAACAATTATTTTGTATGAGAAACTCAATAAAAAACCATGCAATTTTTTTCTACATAGTATTGTTATATCAGAACAGAGGCCTAAACGCCATGAAATGGCACTAGAAAATAGTTTATAACAATTTTGCATAACTGTTAGGAATTTGTGTTTTAATTAATAATGCATGACTGTATTTTATTGTTTTAGTTAATATTTATTTGTAATTTATATTTGACAAATTATTGATCAAAGCAAATGTGAAATTAAATCAAATTATGAGGCATCAGGCTTAAACCATCAGTATGGTTTTTATCCGTTATACTATTTAATTTTGTTACGAGGGAATTTTTGTCGTTACTGTAAGTAAGTATTCTCATATTTTTTGGGCTCGACGGACAATTATGATGTTTATAAGGAAAAGTTAATTAGTAGTAGTAATTTTTACTGATTTTCACTACTTTGGGGCGTTGCAATAGTTATTTTGTAATGTATTTGACAATGAAGTAGTCGTAGAGTTGGTATAATATGAAAAATTAATGTTTTAGATTTTAGTTTATTTGATTGCTTATTATATCTGCCACTTTAAAAACTTTGCCTTTATCCAGTGCCAGCATCACACAATAAAAGTCAAATCTTTTCTTCCTATATAGTGCTATCCCGGATGAAATATGCATCTAGATACCTTTTTAGAGTTGCTGTAAAAATTATTTCATGTATTGTCCAATAACTACACCGAATACCTACTGAAAAACTATTTGTCCTCGTATTAGAAAAATAAAGTACCAAAGAAAATTAAAAAGTCACTAACTAATTAGCGTATCGTCAAACATTTATCAGGTATACAATTATGTATAACAAGCTGATGAATTCTGCATAAGATTACCTTCAATTGTTCGTATTCACGGAAACTTCAGATATATAAGTAGAAAAGGGCCTAAGATCGACGATACTTTCTATAAAACGTTGTATAACAACCAACTTAGAGTTTTGGGACACACGCCCGAGTTAGTTATCACTACTGCTGAGAGTTCATTTTTACATATCTTTCATTGGGCAGGTAGGCTAATTGACAAATAAAGACAAAATGAAACTCCATATTTTTTTTGTTTCAGTCAGCCTTATTCAAGGATGGCAACTAGGAGGAAAACCCCTTAGACATTAATATAAGGTTTAGATAGCATCACCTTAAAAAAACGAACACCCCAAAACCAGTGTTTGACCTAGGCATAATATTTTTAAAAGGCACCAGTTGCAATTATTTATTTATAAATATTAAGTCCTGAAATGTAAACGTGTGAAGTTCAGCCTGCAACCGAAAACGAATTGTATAATATTTTTAAAGCTTTTAATAAAAATTTCCTTAAGTAATTCCTCTTTTGTAACTCAAGAAGTCTGAAAAAATCGAAGCTGCTATGAAGATTTCGCAATAAAATTTTATATAATCCTGGAACCTAACGATTGCCTGAGGCTGAACTGGCCTTAGTGTACTGACAAATAATTTTTAGAATTTCTAGTTTTAATCCCTGTTGAATTTTCCTACCATCTGAAGCTGAAAGTATTTGTTGCAAAAGTTACATTTTTTTTCAGAACACCAATTAAAATTACTTGAATTTTTTAGGTAATGCAAGGTAGTGTGTGTAGATGACCTGAAGCCCCAATTGGACCAGATAGTACAGTTACTTGAGATTAGCACTAGTGCCCATGAAAGTTAGTAGTCTATTTTGTTTGATCTAATATAGTATGCATTGAAAAGAGTATCTTTTTTAGTTGGTTCATGTTATTGTTGACACTAGAAGAGGTAAGATCTGGAATGAGACGCCAGACGCGCATGAAGATCCTACTTTTTGGAATCGGAGGACTACCAAGGTAAATGGATGGACATCTAAACCTACACTGAAGAGCGTTTCGCATCCCACAAGAAGAAGAATAACGTATAG
Organism: Isotoma decorata; assembly: GCA_034698605.1. Classification (NCBI taxonomy): domain Eukaryota; kingdom Metazoa; phylum Arthropoda; class Collembola; order Entomobryomorpha; family Isotomidae; genus Isotoma; species Isotoma decorata. The sequence goes on from JAQGBU010000067.1 coordinate 19,890, forward strand.
AATAGGAACATTAACTCTGAGTTGACTTTTCCACTTCTCCACATTCGCAAAACAGCCTCTTTGACTTGGTCTTTTGTAGAAGAGAAGTTAGAACAAGTTGGCCCAGTCTACTTGGTGCATCTCTCCAACGATGGTCATTTCTCTGTCAAAACTAACTTCTCTTCTTATTTCTTTTTCAACATTATTTCCCTTCATTCAACTACCCTTTTTAGTTTCCATCGTACTTCTAGCAACAGAAGTTCCACTATCTAACCCTTCATACCTTGGTGTCAGAAATAATGACGAGTCCCTTAGTTTATCATACGTTGAATCCTCCTCAGTTGTCACAAATCCTTATTTTCATTTCCTTTCTGATGACATAAAAAAGAGATACAAAAACATACAAGGGGATTCTCACCATGCAAGCCGACATATTCGAAATTCTAAAGATCACATTACTGGAATCACTGCAAATGGCAGGGAAAGTAGTTCCGTGATAAGTGCTTCTGCTGCTAGTCAACAAGGTCAAAGTGTTTATGACAATGGAAAAGACAATAAGGGAATAGACTCATGGAACTACATTCCAAGTATACCTGACTCTTGGGAACAGGAATTAACGCATTACAATGTTGGAGTTCTCTTGGTCTCAGGCACTGGATCCAGCTTTGACTTGGAAAAGTGTGCCCCTGCAGTTGACATGGCTCTTGACATTGTTAATGAGTTTTATCTGCGTCCTCACAAAATTAAGCTCCATAAGGTCCAAAGCAGGTTAGTTATAATATTTCCTTTTTAATACTTGTAATTCTAGTATAATACCAAAACACATCCTTTTCTCTTTAAAATTTCTCTTTAAGATTAAATTACGTAGCATATCATTCCTTCTGCTTAGAACAAATGAATCAAAATTTGAATAATGATAATTTGAAAAAATTGTACTATGAAAAAGAGGTTTCATCATAAATTAACAAGACTTTCTTTATTTCCCGTCCCTTAACTTAGGAAGACTCAAAAGAGGCTAAATATAATAATAATAATAATGAAATTACATGAGATGAACTCGGGTGTTATCTGAGAACAAAATAAATTCAAAAATGCTAAAACTTGGCAAAGTTTGCTATTAAAGAATCAAACAAAACATCTCATAACAAAGCACTTATCTCTATCTACAGAGTACAGAGCACAATGGGATGATAAAAATTTAAAATTAAATTCATTTCTTGTGGAATGGTCAATATAGTAGACTTTCCTAGTATGCTAAAATAACATTTGAGGCAGAATTGCTCTTAATGTTTAACAGGAAGGACTTGAAGGTCCTAATAGTAAGCTATTTGATTTTTAAATTACACCATAGTATTTCATTCGATTTTTCCACCATGAAACGGTAAATAAGGTTGGTCTAACCGTCTAACTATGTGGGAAAAGACTTTGTAAATTAAAAATGGGCTTACTCCAGAGTTAAGTCTTGTCTCGTATTTTCTTCTTGATTGAATCCTGCATTTTGACCTATTTCTGTTGCTTTCCAACCTACAAAGCTATTTACTTTTACCCCAATAATGATTTTTGTAGTAGTAAATAACGGAGTATTTCTGTTAAAACCAGTGAGAAAAGAAGCGTTCCTCTTTCTCTATATACTTTCACTTTATTTCTTTGTGATTGTGATCTGTCTTATTTTTACAATAAGAAAAGACTTGTTCATTCCTCAAGGGTGGAAAAAGTATATAGGCCATTAGTCAAGTTTGATACTTGTTGCGACTTTTTTATCCCATCTTGTAGTGACTTTTTTATCCCATCTTGTAGTATGTTAGACTTGCTAAAGTTGAAATCATCTACTAAAAATTCGGAATACCTTGTTTTCCCTTTGAATTATGAATTAAAAACAAGTTTATTTTGTATTTTTTATTGCAGCTATCCTTCTTGTGACAACAGTTTGACTCCTGGGCTTTCTGCGGATATGAAATTTATCTCGAATGTTATAGCTTTCATTGGGCCAGCTTGTGGATTTGCGTTGGAACCTGGTAAGTGATAAGTCTACTTTATTTTGAAACGTAGAGACGTTTGTGCGTCTTGCGTAAACTCATTAAATTTGCTTACTTTCTCCTGAGTTTTGTAATATTTATTTTGTTTCTTTATCAAAAAAGTTTTCTTGCATGGAAAGTAGATGGGTATGGAGTAAAATAAACAATAATGGTGAAATCTCCAAGATGTAGTCTAGCTTTTGTACTGTAAATATGATTCTGCAAATGCCTATACAAAAGTCTATTATTACTGTAATTTTTGTTTCAAGTCACCGTTTAATTTGAACATTACTAAATTGGGGAAAATTCTTGAGGCTTTTAGAAAGAATCATTTAGACTTTTATCAGTTATGATCAAACTCGATAGTAACGTAAGGAAATACCTTGACTGAAATACAGCGTCGTAAAATGGTAGATTTATAGTTTAATATTGAAAGTTTCCAAATGAAACGCAGATTTGTTCACTTATACACTATATTTTTTATCCAAGCGTCTGTTATTATTACCATATACTTCCAAGGAACAAACTATTTTACGTCTAATCGTCAAAGTCGAGCTGAAAGATTAGATTCATTATGAGTTGTTTTGTTTTTGTCGGTATTAGTTGAAAAATACGTGAAAGAGCTATCCATCACATTCCAAATGAAACAAAGGTTTATTATATCTTAAATTTTATCAATGTTCTGAACTTTTTCCTATTTAAAACATAACAATTGAAATGAGATGAGGATTACACAAAGAAAAACCTTAACTTTTTTCAAGAGTTATTTTATTTTTTGCGATTAATATATCGGAATTAAAATGAACGGTTGAAATTTCGCTTATTAAATCAATCTAAGCGATAACTTGCTAAAACTAAAGATTTTAACTTTTTAACAGTTTTCTTTCTCTTATCCTCATCTCATTTGAATTGTCACCTCTCTACATTCTCATCTCACAATATTATTTCTGATTTCATTGACACAAAAAAAGCTTTTTAAGACGACGACGAGCATCTCATTTGTCCTGGTACCACTTCATTTCTTGACAAATAACCCAACCTTGCTAGACGTTTCTCCATTATAAACAAAATTCTTTATTACAGTTTCCAGGAAGAAGTTCTTTAATGAAAGATTCAAAGTATATTGAAAACTTAGACATTTAGAAAAACTCCTGAAAAATAATACACCGTATCTCTTTTCCCCCGAATATGACAGCTCATTAATTTATGTTTTTCTACACAGTTGCTCGTCTGACTGCTTACTGGAACGTACCCATAGTAACTGGACTAGGAGACCAGGTAAGAGCATATATATATATTTATTCACAATTTAATTTCATCTGACTAAAACCAAACAAAGACTTCTCATCCAACTCTACAGAGTTGTTTATCAGACTTCAAATGATATCTGAAAAAACGGACAGGTATTGTTCATCCTATTATTCCCATATAATACCTCTGAATGAGTGGGATTAGAACTCTCTCTCTTTTTAACTCGTGGCCGCATAAATCATTACAAATGTTGTACTAAAATATATAAGATACAATTTTAATAGGTTCTTCTTCTTCAATGTTGTCTATATTGATCGAAACGATTCATCTATTTAGAGTTTAAATGAAAAACTCTCCCATCGGATTATTTATGTGTATTTAATTTAATAGTTTGCTTAGGAAATGGGAAATCTGCCAAGTAGAGTAGAAGTCATTAATATTCCATCAAGCTTAATATAGTTAAGCTCTATATGATTAATTTAGGTAACGAGGATGTTCTCAAAATTGCTCAATCAAGTTTTAAGACCTATGATTAAATTTTCCTATACATTTCTCTTCGTTTAGATGAAGTTTGGTTCAAAGTATTAAAAATAGCCTTATATTCCAATTCTTTGTATAAGTTTGTCGATAAAACATCCTATGTCTCAATAACCACAAATCATCAACTTGTTATAACTTTCATTGACGTGTCATATTTATAATTTATTTGCTTGGAACAATATCTTCCAGAGATTGTTTAAGGTCTTGAAAACTAATATAAAATCTTTGGGGTAGCCCTAACGCTATAATGGATATTGTTATGCCGTCTTCCATCCATGTAATACAAATCAAATTAATTTTGTAATATTTCTAATCTGATTCACAAGCCTCCTTCAACCGAGAGTGAAGTTGCTGGAGATAAGCTCTTAGGTGGGCTGAATAAGAAAATCAAAATTAATACCACGGTTTGTTCTTATTTTCATTACATTTGTAAATAGACTAGAATACATTGTACATTTGTTGTTACACAATACGGTTTGCATTCAACAAGAGGACTGTGTGGGCGATGATATTGATATAGTATATTAAGTAATATTATTCAATACTTAGAATATTGTTCAAGCTTTGGTGAGTTTTCAAAACTAATTTTAAGTTTTGAAGCTATCTCGCAACATTATTTTTCTCACTTGCATGTCTAGCTTGCTTATGATGACATGTGCTTTCAAACAATAAGAATACATTATATTAGCGTTTTATTAGAGTTCAGTCCTAACTCATTTCAATAAGTTCGTTTAGTTGAATGGGTTTGAATTAAAAGCTGTTGCGTTTATATTGAAAAATTATTAGACTACTAAAGTCGCTTCAGTTTGTTACATAAAGAATGAATTCGAGTATCATGTATCTAAAAATACGGTGTATATTCATAGCGTCGATTTTATAATAATGCTTCACATGATGGGGAGAGCAGTCATAAATTTTCAATTTCAATCAAGTCCAACTTTCTTGCTAATCAATGGAATCAGTCAATTATCTCTGGTTTTGGTTGGAGTAATCAAAGTTTTATGGTTTTTGCTACTAATGGCTAATCAACTAATACGACATATTTCGCGAGGGATTTAGCTCAAAGTATCCAATTCCATTTGTAAAACTACATCCGCCTAGACAGTTTTCCTCAACTCACCAGATTACATTACATTTCGTGTTTTATAACGCAATTTTAGCCAAGTGAGGAGTGTATATATTGTATAGCAAGTTATATTCTTCATTTAATTCATTGTATTTGAAACTAAAGTAATTATTCTTTTACTGACGTTTAGCAATATGAGATGAGTTTATGGGACAATATAACCTGCTTTTATGGAAGTATGCTAAAATTTTCTAAAAATTATTTCGTATCACCGAAGTGACTACTATTCGATTCGAATAATTGGATGGTGTTGGTACGTAGCAAGAATACTCTATAAAAATAATGTCGATACGGAAATTTGCTATGTGATGCAGACACACGTATTATCCCACAAGGGGCATAATCTGTTTTATTATAAAAGCAATTAGTGTTCATGACATGGCTTTACTGATAAATACAAAAAACAAGCTATTGAATGCAACATGCATAGTTTGTTTAGAGTCGATTTTTCTTTAGAAAAAAATACAAACATTGTTTTTGACATTATAATTATTTGTTTGAGCCATCGATACTAGAATGGTTACTTGATTAGGAAAAAACGCCTCAGTTAAATGATGATTATTATGAGACTTGCAAGCAAATTTTTTTTTACCCTACGACAAGGGAATCCTATATGAAGTTAAATAAACAAAGCTGAGAAAATGACTTGACGTAGAAGATTTATCTACTAATATATAAAACTATTTCAATAACCTTCTGTTTTTTTTCTTGACCATTCTGTATCACTACTATACTACTCTCATGTATCATCTATAAAAATTCCTATCTTCAGGTTCAGCTTTGTGTACTTGCAAGTATCAACTTTCCAATTTCAAGTGGAAAGTAAACTTGATGTCATTTGCCAATAAATTTTAGATGTTGCTTGCTTTTCGATCGTCCAATTGAATTGAGCCCTTGTTGAATGGAAACTGATTAAGTGAACGATAAAAATGAGGTTTTCAAGGCTTGAATTTACTTTTTTGTCATCTGTAGGGAGTTTTTGGTGACAAGACAGAGTACCCAACGTTGACAAGATTGTCATATTGTCAGTGTCGTCTTAAACTAGTTTTTGATGCTATTTGCAAAAGATTTGAGTGGAAACATCTTGCTGTGGTGTACGATAAAATGGACCTTTTTTCCTTTACTGTTGGTAAATTGAGAAATCAATAGAGTTATATAATATGCAATAGGTTATATAAAGTCCAGGTTGTGTTTTGGCTAAGAAATGCTGTATGCCAGTGAGCTAAATTTCATTATTATAGGACGAATTCTGATAAACGGATTAAAAGACTCAGATTATGAGGTGTATGCCCAAGATATTGATGGCACTCATTTACCTGACATGGATGAAGCTCTCACAGAAATATCATCCCATGCACGAAGTAAGTAGAACTTAGTGTTTTTGCATGATAACTTCTAATTTTAATATTCGTGATTGAAAATACGTTCAGGTAAAAGATAGATAGACCGGTTATGATAATAAGACGATGATTTTATTTATTTTATGCAAATTCCTGTTGGAATCAGTTGTGATTTTAAGCTTACAAGAAAACTTGGTACGGGAATTCATGCTAAAAGCCCATGCCAGAGGTTTTACGGATGGAGAATGGGCTTTCTTGGATGTTGAACTATTCAAGGTTTTTTCTCATGCTAATTTTTTGCCTACCTTATGTTAAAATGTATTATTATTGACTTGTCTCAAATATCTTTGTTACTTTCTCTTGTTACGCATGCTATTGGTTTTTTCCAATGCGTGGTTTATCAGAACAAGCCTAGTGAGACGAATTTTTGGCAAAAGGGTGACAGTAATGACTTGGTTGCAAAGGATGCGTATGGGGCTCTTCTCACGATTTCATTATTGATGCCTCGGTCACCCACCTGGAGTAATTTCTCAGAAATGGTTAAACGAAGAGCTCTAAGAGACTATAGCTTTACCTTCCCTGATGATGAAGAGGTAGGAACAATGGCTTGTGCAAACTCTTATTTATATGTATTATAATAAATTGCAAAAAAATGCAGGTCTCTTTGCAAAATAACTGAGATTTATAAAATGAATGAAAAAATTTCATAAAATACCTGAAAAATGTAAATCTTAAGGTAAATTTCTTCATCGGTGCATTTTACGATGGGGTAATTTTATTGGGAATGGCACTTAATGAAACTTTGTCAGCCAACGGCTCCGCCTTGGATGGACAACAAGTAACCCAAAGAATGTGGAATCGTTCATTTGAAGGTAAAAAACAAGTAGATTTTGGTCCCAATGTTTTATGTACTCATGCATGCAAGAATCTCATGTTTCTCAACAATGTGTATGCTCTTTTACCTAGTGATAATGTGTCTTCTCTTATTTTTATGACTCATCGTAACTGATCTTAGTCTTTTTTTATTGTTTTAGGGGTAACAGGGAATGTTACAATTGACGAAAACGGAGACAGAGATGGAGAATTTTCCATTCTAGATATGAACCCAGACACAGGCCATTTTGAGGTTAGTTATATAGAAAAAATCCAACTTTTAACATATTATTACAGATAAATGTAAACCAGTACTGCAAAAGCAAAGTGTCTTTGATAATCTATCATACAACCATTAGACTTACTTTGGTCGTTATTGCATCTTTCTAAAAGTGAACATAGTGGGAAAAAACGTAACAAATGAAAAGGCTTAAGAATGGAAATGCAGAAATCTTTTGTTTTAGCTTTGAGATAGAATGACATGCCTAATCTTTCTGTACAAATCAAATTACTAACTATACGAATTAGAGTAATTTTTTGACACACTTATTTCAAGGTTTTCCCACATGTTCAGATACTTGTTGAGTAAAAGAAAGTAGAGGATTAGTAGACATAAGAGCAAATAATGTTCCGTGACGCCGTGAGAATGTTCTACCTTTGCTCTTCTAAGTTTTTTTTCTTTTTCTCATTGTAGGATATTATTATGTCGTGTGTTCATTTCTCTTACTTTTTCTCCATTGGCATTATGCAATTGTTGAAAGAGAAGAATAGAAACATTAGTATGAGAGGATATCATCACTCCATTTTATCACTACTGGGTAGTAGTAGTAGTAAAAAAGATATAAGAGATATTGTTATACTCCTTGGGGTAACAGATGGGTCGTCTTCATCTTGACTTTATAAAAGGAACTGTCTGACTGAGAGTGGAGATGATAATAAGAGTCAAAATTAATGTTTTATTGGTCCTATGGTGAGTGGTAGAATAATGGTGGTAAAATGTTCATGGGTGAAAGTTCCTACCATGACAAAATGAAGTTCTACGTAAAATGATTCCATAGGGTGCAATACGCTAATGGCAAGGTTTATGTGTGGTGGTGGTGACTGAAAATGCAGTCATTTCAATAGAAATTCTTTTTGTCCTTTTGGTTACCTCTCTGTGGCTTATTACAGGTGGTGGCTCATTATTTATCACGGAAAGGCCTGCTATTTGTTACAAATCGAGATATTCGGTGGCCAGGAGAGGATGGACCACCACCAGATGTAAGTGTCCAAATATGCCTCACTGCTTTCTCTTAGATATTATCTAAGTTGTGAATGGCATTGAAGTGGTTGTTCCATATACTGTGGTTGGTGTCAAAAGAAGAAATGAATGCAAACTCGAATAAATGGGAACAAATGAAAATGTATTTACTTGCAGATTCCAGAATGTGGATTTTTAGGAAATAATCCAACTTGTCTTGCCAGCCGGGCATCTAGTGTTTTACCCTATGTGGGAGCTTTGGTCTTGGTTTTCACCATTTTCATATCCGTCGCTGTCATTTACGTATACAAGTAAGAAATTTATCACACAATGATCATACATTCTCATGAATCAAACGTGCTTCATCAACAACTCGTATACTAATCCATAGAAAGGAAGAAACCTTTATTTTATAATGCGTATGTAATTAAGCTTGTCACACTCTGTTTCCAATCATATTTCAAGGGATCTAATAAAATCTAAAAAGCTCTTTTGCAAACTCAGAACACGATACGCTTTTTGCGTATTACGTGACCAAATAAGATACCAAAAATATGCAATAGGTACACAACTCACGTCGAAAATTCTCTTTAAAAATAATACACACAGAAACAAACTTCTCTTGTATGTCTGTTATATAAGCAATTCTATAGAAAAAATAATATAAGTTGTAGTTGACACTTGGAAGTAAAAAGACAGAGTCTACGTGTCAGAATACTTTTTCCTTTTCAATAAACGCCTAAATAAAGAAAGTGTGTGCGACTGAAGAGACACCACCACGTCTCTTCAGTGAAAACGTACTTTCCATTGTAATTGCCTTCGTCCGAGGTTGTTTCTGCGTAGATTTTAACCTAAGAATTTTACATCAAATTAAACTTTTCTTTAAATAAATCCAACAATATTTTCAGTCATTTAGCAACGATACTACCTAATTGCAATGTAAAGAAACTGCTATATAATCACTTCCATTTAAAAAAAACTTCCAATTCTCAGAATTTAATTTAGCATCTTCATAATGAAAAAAATAACAAATTATATCAACAAAATTAAATGCATGAAAACATATTGCAATGAAAAATATACAAAATGCAATGTCAAGTTTAAAACATGAAAATAATGCACTTGCATGAATTTATGTGGGGTGGGTGATTATTTAGTGTAGGTGTTTATTTGGTTTTAGAAATTTCTGGTTGATACTCATGATACCAAAGCATTTATTCCAAGAAGGGAGCAATTACATCTGCAAATACGCTATGTTGATCCCAACCCAGTTGTACAAGCAGTTCTATATACATCTCTCTACTTGAGTCTTTTCCCAACTTGAGGAGAAAGCAACCTCACCATCACAAGAGAATTTCACTGATCATGTTTAAACTATTTTACCATGCAGAACATGTTTTAGGCGTTTCTCAAACAAAAAAAAAACTTTTTAACATCATTTCCAAGGCTTACTTTCCTTGGCTGACGAGGCTAATGCAATAGTACTAATTGTAATGAGACTTTTCTGCTTTTATTAATACATACAGGTACGTAGATAGTTAGTTTTTGTACAAGACAAAAATTGTGACTTCCTCATTAGGGAAAAAAAACAGTGTAGAATTTAATTTTGCCTTGTACTACATAACTTGGAAGAGAAAAGCTGTCCTTTTTATACAGTGATCTGAACTATTATCTTAGATTGGCAAAGAAAAGTGCAATTGGTTTTATTTTTTTGATTCTCAGGCGAATGAGAGAAGTAGAGGCAGCTTCGAGTACAAAATGGAAGATCATGCCAGAAGATATTATCTTTGACTCAGGTGAGACGAAGGTAAGAGAGAGATATTTCTCGGGTACTGGGTGCTTTTTTACTCCAATGCCAATTTATCTCATATATGGATCAAAGCTTTCATATAGTAGAGTAGATTACACTATAACGTAAAGATATTTGCTTGCCAATTCTTTTCTTTTAGTTTTGTGTAAAAAGAACCACGTAATGACTCTAAGATATGTATGTTAGACATTGTAACTGTTGTAAGACAGTAAAATTCTTAAATGCAAGTTATTTTGAGCAGAACTTTAGCATTTACAAGAAAATTCAAGTACATATGAGCGTTTTCTCTAGATGACTTGCGATGAAAGAAAAACTTAATGAATATTTAATATTTTGTTTTCTTGTTAAGCCAAGAGGACCAGCAGAAGAGAAAGAAAGCTCCAGAGGTTCGCTCTCTCTTGGAACTGGTGTCGGAGGGGGTCAGACTACTTTTGTACCAACAGCTATACACAAGGTTAAGAACTTTATAATAGTATAATTACCTCGTTGTCAGTTTCAGAGCATTTCGGCAAAAGTTGTTTCGGCAAGTAGGAAAAGGCATGTATTAATTGCACCCAACAAATTAATGAAATTTGTTATGAAATGTTATGGGGAAAAGTGAAATTTAATTTAATATGAGAGATCCAATATTTTTTGGTAAAAACTCCGATGAGAAAAACTAAATTTAGTAACCTCAAATCAATTTTAATTAAACAACATAATTTTGTAGCAATTAATCCACCAGGCGCGCTTTGGTATTTTTACAAGGTCGGCCCCTTTTGCGTTTTCCTCCAATTTGATTCTCTTACATTAGACAGGATATGCAATACACCTTCCATATAATTTATTTCGAATAAGAAGCTTTCAAGTTTAAAAATAAAGTATAATTGGACGTTGTTTACTTTCTTTGTCTTTCCTGAAGTCCCCAACCTACTTTCTGAACAAAAATGTACTGATTTAGGAACAAGAGAGAACAGAAAGTCGTAGCTTCCGAATTACAAAAATCGGTTCATTAGGATTACAATGATATCCATTAATTTGCATTGCATTAGTTTGTTTTCCTAATCTGTAGATGACAAAGAAAGGAAATGTGTGGGATCCCGTGCTTACCAAATCTATCAGTTAAATTTCCCGATTTTTTATTCGGATTTTGCATTAAATTTGCGTCGGACTTTTCATTTAATTTTATCTGAAATCCTAAATTAATTTGGAATCACTGCAATTTCATTTTCATTAATTTTTGTCGGACTTTTCACTAATTGGTTACTTGGGTCCTTTATGTCCCTCCTATGTTTGTCATTTTTCAGAAACATTTTGCCAAAACGACTTTTGCCACACGGATACCGAATCCTTCAAAGTTGTGTGAAATTACTTAAACATTTTTTTTGTGTTTCACCCCCGTACAGGGTGTTCAAGTTGCCCTAAGACGAATCACTTTGTACAAAAGAATAGAGTTTACCAAGCACATCGTTTCAGAAATCCGTCAGGTTTGCATTAAACTCTTAACAACATTCCATCTAACTGTTTTCTTGCAACTCATTATATTCCCTTAAATTATTAATTTACGAGTCGAATTTGCTTAGTTTGATGATAATTTTTATGAATGAAACAGGTGCGGGATTTGCAACATGAGAATATTGCTAGACTTGTAGGCTTGTGCTTGAGCTCATCAGATCTGAAGAGCACTTCTGAGAAATATGACCAAATTCTTTTTCTGAGTGAATACTGTAGTCGAGGCTCACTTCGAGATGTACTTCTTAACGCCCATATTCATCTTGATTGGCCATTTCGCTTGTCACTTATATCTGACATAGTACACGTATGTTGAAATAATGTTCTTTTTCTCCTTAAATGAGTAGATTTGATCTGTATTAGGTAGTGAGAAGTAAGTATGCCTTGTTTCAATTCCAGGGAATGTCATTTCTTCACAACAATATTGGACCTCACGGGAGACTTTCTTCTGCAAAATGTTTGGTTGATGCTCGATTTGTCGTGAAAATTAGTGACTTTGGTCTACATTCGCTTCTGTCTTATCAGAAACCTGAGCCCAACGATGTTGACCATTTTCTAAGTATGGGATTTGTCTTACCTCCTTCCTACGTAATCTGTTTTTAGCTAAATTACTTTCATAACTGAAGTACTTATTTTGTTATTACTCCTTCAGAAATGTTTTCGATTGCCCCAGAGCATTTAACACCTTCTACTACCGATGAAAGATTCTCACTAAAAGGAGACGTGTATAGCTTTGGAATAATGCTGTTCGAAGTGGCTGGTCGTTCACTTCCCTACTCATCATGTCCCTTAAGCCCAGAAGGTAAAATACCCCTTCATTGGATAAGCATTAGCTAGCTTACTAAGTTTCATTGTGTGGTTTATTCTCGGTATTCGATAGCTCCCAAAGCTTAAAATTTAATTTCCTGTCGTTTCCTTACCCTCCTTTCTTCCTTCAATAACAAGTCTTCTTTCAAAACCTTAGACTGAAAAGTACAAAACAAATCATAATGATTTGTATACAACGGATGCTTTGAACTTGCTTCTCAACAGTGCATGCCAAGTCAAATCCCTATGTGTAAGTCCTTTTTTGGCTTTATTTATAGAAATAGTATCTCGTGTAGCATCCAGAGCTAACCCACCATTTAGACCTGAAATTTCAGAAGAAACAGGTCCAATTGAAATCCGAAATTTGATGCAAAATTGCTGGACAGAATGTGCTGATGATCGTCCGGACTTTTCTCTTATTAAGACAATCCTTAAAAGGATGATGAAGTAAGTTTTAGAAGAATCTATTCTAGAGTATATACTTCGACTTAGATTCCATAGACAGTAGATCTCAATTAAATGTCCTAAGCACACAAAAATAAGGTAAGGTTAAAGCTCTAGAGAAAGAGAGAGAAAGTGACGGAATATAGAAGCAGTATTAAACTGCGAATAACTTTTTGAACGTAAAACTCTAATAAACAAAAAGTTCTGGAAACCCCATGTAGAAACTCAATTTGCTTTCTTAATTTAATTTTAATCAGTTTTTAATTTAAAAGAACTTGTTCGAGTCTTCTACGCTGTTCTTTATTCTTCTTCTATCTTGAATTGTAGTTTAGTTTGTTCTTGTTCTTATCTTTAGTAAAATTTTTGATCTAAACTTTATTAATATATAGCTGTATGACAAAATTTTACTGAGAATAGAAGAGTTGTACGTACGTGCAAGTCTAACTCACACTCCGTTATCTCTGAAATATTGAGGATGAAAGGCCCACTAGGCATAAAAAATATGTTTTTACAAGCTTGTTCTGTCATTGTCGTATAGTTTAACTTGCTACATTTCATCTAAATACACAAAACATGGATAAAAACTAAAACCGTAAACGAATATTTATAATTGTAAAGACTTGGAAGCTTTGAGCTTCAATTTGGAAGTTTAGTTTGACATCCATCAACCAATTTAAGTCTTAAACTTAGTTTCCTCTGTGTAAATTAGTGATGTGACGATACCAACTAAAGAATGGACTTCAGATTCAATTCAAATCAAAATAATTAGTATCGTATCATCATGGCATAGTTAGATCTAGAAGAAATTAGTTATTGAGTAGGAAGACTAGTAATGGAACCTAATTCTTCATACAACTATTTTCTAATGATGACCTTGTGTCTGTCCGTTCCAGAGGAGCAGGGACCGTTAGCTTGGTAGACGATTTGTTACGAAGATTGGAACAGCATGCCTTACATCTGGAAGTTCTGGTTGAAGACAAAACGAGAGAGCTAGAGCAAGAGAAACGACGATCTGAAGATCTACTTTACCAAGTTCTGCCTCGGTATGTATAGACTTTTTTATTCTCTCTTATTATGTTGGCTTTCCTCACTTCCATCCAAACGTATTACAATCACCTATTTTTTATGCTTGTAATTGGACTGTGAACTTGAGCATTGTCTGAGCTAAATCACTTTCCTTTTGAAGATCTCTCGCATAGAACAGTGGTGACCTTCACAAAATTAGTCTTTGAATGAATTACTAGTTAGAATGGAATAATACCAGCAAATATAGGAAATAGAATAGAAATCAGAGACCACCAAATGTAATACGCCATTTTTGCTTTCTCATAAAATTGATAAGGTTCAATTCGTGTAGGTTGACTATCTTTTGATTCCTAGAACAGACGAGTCGTAGTTTTTCGAAAAATATGATGAATAACACTACAGAACAAAAGACTATTTTCTCAAAATCTGATTTGTTTTTCTCATCAGAAGGAAGTAAACACCCTTAGAATTATATATGTTTCAAGACTAACTAAGACAAGAAGATGTCAACGTACTTGAAGACATTATTCATTACTTGTTAGACTGTCGACAGTTATAAGTAGTATTTAACAATACTGTAGTAAACAAGATGTAATAATGATAATCCATATTTTTCTAACATAATAATACTTGAGTTGAAGAGTAGATGAAATTGAATTATGTCTGAGTAAACAACATTAAGAGTGAAGTCGAAAGCTTAAAGATATTAAAATCTCTAGAAATCGAACCTATTCCATGTCTTATGTCAATTTCCATGTAGTTTCTAGTAATAATATCTCAATTTCATATCTTAAACATCTTCATCACATTAACTGACATTCATCATGATACGTAATGAGTTTTATCTTACTAGATTACAAAAATAAGCTTAAAATGTATTTTTTATGTAATACAAACGATGTAATCTGCTTTTACTTCCCTTCCCTTCAAATTTAAGTAGTTACTCTAAGTTTGAATGGAAACGATAATAATACATTTTTAATTGGTGTCTCGGGTACTTTAGTCAAGTTGCGGAGCAACTACTACGAGGAGAAACAGTACAACCTGAGTCATTCGATGCTGTTACAATATATTTCTCTGACATCGTTGGGTTCACCTCTATCTGTGCAAAATCCACTCCTATACAGGTTTGCGAACAATTTTATTTAGCTTGAACTCATTAATTCAGCATTAATAATATGACGTGGATTTGCTTTTTCAGAGTATGATTTTATTTTGAAAAGGTTTAGTTACGTCATAACAGTATAATAACCAGTTTTTTACAGCTTTACTTTATAACATCAGTGGTGGATGAATTTACCTTTGCAATGGGGCACTACTGCGATGCTTGTTATTGCTACACGTTAAAAATTCATGTTTGATAGAAACACACACCTAGATATAGGCAGTTATAGATTTATAAATGTAATTTCCTGATAATATTTTACAACCCTCCAGGTGGTTGACTTTCTGAACAGCTTATATGGAACATTCGACGGGATCTTAGATAGCTTTGATGCTTACAAAGTAAGACTCACTTATTCCCAGTTGAAAGTTGTAAAAGCCACGCATCCGATAGAAAGGTAAGATAGAGGCTGAATGTCAAAAAATCTTTAACAGGTAGAAACGATTGGTGACGCTTATATGGTGGTATCCGGTGCACCTCAAAGAAATGAAGATGTTCATGCAACGGAAATTGCATACCTGTCTCTGGCTGTGCTGGACGCTGTGAACAATTATGAAATAGGTCACTTACCCGAGGAGCAACTCAAGATCCGAATAGGCATTCACACAGGTTAAATTTTAATCTTCTATTAAAATTGAATATGCCTAGTAAAAGAAAAAGTGAAAGTTTTGATGCTAGATAGAAAGTACCCAGATGGATTTATTCTAGGGTTGTTTTCTTATGACCTTGATGTCTTCTTGAAGTTGAAAGTGCTCGAGTATGCTTGAGTTAGCAGAGGACTCCTGGTTTTTCCATGGAGTCAGTGTCTATATGAATGGATGTATGTTTTAGCACTCTTATTGATATGCTTGGTGATTTCTTTTAGACAGTTGTAATAGTAGTAGTAGCACTTTTGCTTTTAGGAATTCTCACAATTCCCGTTTTATACCTTTATGTAAGAACATTGCCAACCGAATATTCCATCTTGAGAAATAGTAGAGTTTGTCATGTGCCTAGTTCAATTGAGTTGGGATGAGAAACAACTCTGTATGATATAGAGGACGGGGAAAAGAAAATGGACAGAGATTTCAAAAAGAACTTTCTCTTTTGGCATTTTTAACCTTTTAGGCTTCCGCACCTTTGTACAAAAGTGTATCCATCTACTTTTATTAGAGTTGTGTGGGGTAATAATCTTTGGTTTTAAAAAGACATTGCCTATTCTTTTTATTGTACTGTTACACTTTATATAGGTCCTGTGTGTGCTGGAGTTGTTGGACATAGAATGCCACATTATTGTTTGTTTGGAGACACAGGTTTGAAGCTAAGCTTGTGCATTTATACCCAATCATTGATCAAATCTATATGAAAATTTTATAAACGAAAATGTATATTTTTTTATGTTTTCTACTGTGACAATAGTAAATGTCGCCTCTCGGATGGAAAGCTCTGGTTTACGTAAGTACTCTTTTCTTCATCTTCCTAACTTTTTGACTTTCTTTTTGCTACTCTTCTCTACTCTGTCTGTGTGTGTGTAGTTTTCTATATCAGATTTTACATTATTCATGAATGACATTCTCTCATGGGAAGAAGGGTAAAGGAAGGGAAAAAGGGATAAAGTGAAATGAATGTATGGAAAATTCTATTTTAGACTCTTGTACTATTTCCATCATCCTACGAGTACATCATTTAATCATAATAATAATAATCATAATATGCACCTTGTGTTGAAAACATAATAATAACCAAAGCGGACTCTGTGAATCTACCTGATAGTAAGGATTTTATTTAGTCAAAATAATAATCATATGCTGAAATCTCAATACCAATAATAACATCACCCACTACAGGTAAAGAGTACAACTGTAATTTTTATCAAGGATGAATGTATATAGCATATAACCTAATTTTAGCTATTTTCTGCACCTGATAATACTAAAAAGCTATTTCCAAAAAGAGATTGGATAATCCGATTCAAAGAGGATTAGAGATGATTTGCATTTGAATAAATGTAGGGATATGTGATTGAACCAGACGACAGAAATACTCTCGAGCCTGAAGGAGTACAGTTTTTCTGTTCACTTCTCACAATATAACACTTTTAAAATAATGAGATATTTAATTTGAAAATACTCTGAAAAGATTATTTTGAAATGTACTGGGATTTTACTCCCATTGCATGAGCTGATGAGCTGAGATTAAATCCAAAGATAAATATAGATGTTCAGGTGGCTAGTGAAATTAATTTTGATAACATCACCAGTGATTTATTCAATTTGATACCTAGTCAGTATAATTATGAGCACGAAGAACTCGTGTTGTCATACATTTTCCTTTGATCTTTCACCATACGAATTGGACTTAGGCAGAGAGTCACTAAATTACATAGCAATTATATTAGGATGGAAATTTTAGCATCTGCATAGCATATTTCCTTTATCCTCTCTGCACTTACTTGATTCACCACGGAAGTGAAATGAACACCGACTACGAGGTAGGAAATGCCTTTTCACGAAATAAGTCTCATTCGTTTATAACTTTATAACTCAATCATATGAAAGGAAAGCAGAGGAACGTAAAGGATTTAACGTATATAACGCATTCGTCCTTTTATGGTTGGAGAATTATCTAATAATAAACAGGTATAAAGAGGTTCCCAGACCTTATGTACTTACCTTATGGACTAAGAAAGGTCAGAATCTAATGTAGTGGTGGAAATATTATGCCAAGTTAAGTTATTAAGTTACAAAAGGATGAAACCGAGTAGGTTAATAAGGTTATATGTACTTTGTATTAAATTTCAGCCCTAAGGATCCATGTGAGTGCTACAACCGCCGAAGCACTAGGAGAAGCCATGGGTTTTCAGTTATCACCTAGAGGAGAGGTTAATAATTCAAAAGATCTCAATTCAATTTTGTTTCTTTCCAACTCCCTTCACTTTCTTTAACATTTCTTAAGACGTGAAAATTTAAACGAGTGAAAGCAAGCGAGTTGTTTGATCTCCAATTTGATTTACACATTTCCCTTTAATACCTACACACTTTGAACAGTCCAATTTGAAGGGATAACTATATTATTTCCTATTTCAATTGACCTTGAATGCTTGACCTGGTAATTGGTGTAAACTCTACAGGTTTTACTAAAGGGGAAAGGTGCAATGAAAACTTATTGGTTGGAAGGGTGTGATGATGAGACTCAGTGGAGAAGGACGAGAAAGCTACATAGTAGTTCTAAAGACTCCATTCAAACAAAATGTAGTGTCAATCATCATCTTTACTCACATTCCCCATCCTACAACATCACAACAATTTGTGTCACGCCTGCAGAGTAAGAACCACCACTACTTTCCTTTCCTTTTCTCTATTGCTTTCATCAAATATGAATGTCAAAGTTACTTTCCAGTGCAAACTTAGGCTACTCTAGCTCTTGCTAGAATGATGAGGAGAGGAACTTGAGACGCATTTTCTGGAGTCCTAAGGCTTTAATATGGTTGACCATCAAACATTCCTTTTACATGGGAGAGGAAACCTTAGTCTCATAATATATACTGTTACATTAGTACTTGAATTCAGGGCTTCATGTCCGGAATGAAATGATTTCATTTTCACTCGACTCTCTCTTCTCTTGAGTAATTGGACGTTTTCAGTGATACATTAGTAATGGCTTTGGTATGAGAGAAGAATTTATCAAGTGTTTGTGAGTGAATGAAGCAAAGCATTGAAAGCTTATATATTGTAATAAATAAAATTACACAATTTCCTATGTGTATCGCTTATAATTATAGAAGTAATGATCTTGACGATGATATCTATTATAATGTATTGTTACTAAGGACTGTAATGCACAACAAGGACAACAAGTTTCCATTTTACCATCCATAACAAATCCCACTGAATTACCATTACCAAATGTATTATATTTTATATGATGTACTTAATGAGTTAAAAACTCATACTGTTTTAATAGTTATGATGATGACAAGAAAGAACCCTGCACTTTATGTGGATATGTCAATGTATGAAACTACTATGAATCTCATGTTAAATGACCTCAGCATATTATTAAATCGTACATTTGTATCTTTGAATTATAAGTTTTAACATAAATTATGATTGTTTTACTTTGAAGTGAATAATAAATATGCACATCTAATTTATGTGGAATTTTACACCCCTTGATTTGATATCTCAAGTGAGTTGAGTTTGTTTGCTTGGTTTTTTTAATTAAATCATACCGATGAGGCCAAAATCTTTGGAAAAATAAGTTTATTTCATTATTAGCTACATTAATTAACTAGGGAATACTATAATATACTACAATTTTTTTAATCTAACAACGATTCCATTAGCATTAATTCATAAATTTTTAAAGGTACAGGTTTTTGTTAAGGGTATTTAACAAAAATCACAGTTAGATTAACTAGCCATTTTCAACAGACTTTTTATTTTTTCATCCTGTATTGATTTCAATACAAACTGAACTACTGGAAGCACCTTAATTTTCTTTGAATAAAATTCACTACTACTACTACAGTAAATAGGGTTTTGCTTTAAATCTAAACTGTGATTTCTTTTTGAGTTGAAGACGTCACAGTTTGAGCACCTGTAAGGTTAAAAGTCAAGTTCCCTCTTTGCTTTTTCATATTCTGCAATTTGGTCTAATAGGAGAAAATTAGTTTTATGTTAGACAGGTAATGAATGTGTGTTTTATAAGTTTTAAAATTGTATAAATCATTTGTATTGAGATTTACATGTTTTTGAAGAGTTTTAAGGTCCACACAGACAGTTTTTAAATCAGATTTAGTGTCTTCTAGTAACGAAGACAATTTTTTAATTTCAAACGAGCTTGAATCGGAGCTATCAGCTTCAAGGTAAGATGTTCTCAATCTAGGGAACCAGTCCAGTTTCCGCTCCTATGCAACAATAATATTTAGTTGTCAAGAATTAAAACCATATTCCTCTTGCATTTAGCAAAATGTATAAATGGTAAATAATGATATAATACACCGCAAGTTGCCATCAGAGTTAAAATTTTTCAAACCAGTAGAAACATATTCAGCTACACCAATAAATAAACAAAATAAGCGAGAGATTTGTATAAAAATGATACCTTAAGGGCTCTGCTGACATAGCACTCAGAACCAGTAAACTCAGTTGGATCTTTGGTGTTAAGTAGAACAATAAAGTAGAGATAGTTCCACATGTTATGTTCACGCTTCACATGGTGTTCAAATGTGACAGCCTTATTATCAAATGCAGATCTGTTTAGACCTAATAAGATCAAAAACAAAGCAACCATAATTTAATCCTTTGTACTGTAGATAATTATAGGAGTAAAACCCTAGGATACGATAAAAGAAAGAGGATTAGTAAAAGCAACTAATTCCAAGTAATGACAGCATTTGAACTATAACAAATTAGCTTCTATACATTCATTTGATGTTTGACACGAAAAGCCATGCTAAGAAAATTTCCCAAAGAATTCTTTAGCTAACAAAACTAACTTCGACAGCAATAATCCTCTTGCATGAGGCAGTAGTGGGGCATGGGAATTAAATAAGGTCACTACAGAATAAAATAAAATAAGAACTTCTTATATCTTTAATACAATTGCAATTCATAGTTGTTATTTGGGATGCGGTTTTAGTTCCTGCAATAATTTTTAGCAATTGGATTGGAGCTCAAAATCCACTAAAATAAACGATTCCCAACTCTCAACTCTAAGCTAGGAGAAAAACTCGGGGAAAGCAACATTATTAAAGCAAGACGTATAAAAGGAACATAGTCAATCCACATGGAAAATTTTTATGTCAAGTCGTTTAAACCCGATACAGCAAACTCACCGCATATAAAACAAGTATTCCTCAAGGTTTCTTCTCGATGTTGCTTCTCAGTTCTGAGGTCAGCAAAAGTATCAATGATGACACCAAAAATGAGATTCAGAACGATAACAATGACAACGAAATAGAACAATACATCATATAAAACTCTTGCAGCGTACAACGGTTCCTGCAAAAACAAAATGCATCCTATGAATATAACGGACTCTGTGGATTAATAAAAGATGGCAAAATTATGAGCACATTTTGTACCAATGAGATATACCATTGTATAGAACTAACTTCAAAAATCTTACAAATAAGGGAGAAAAGAGCCTTAAAAAAGTACAGAATTATACAAGTCTGACAGTAAAAATTGGGTTCAGTGAACAAATCTTCCAGCCTGTTGTGTAAAGCACATTTCCACTAAGTGAACCACATACACAAGACTATTTCTCAATGATAGCAAGATCAGATCATTATTTATATTTTAATTGCAAATCTGGAACGATCCAACACATCTTTGTTGGAGGAAAAGCCAAGGGCATGAACAAAATGAAGGAGAAAAAAGTTTCTGGTAAAAAATAAACTCAGGCTTCTTCTTCATCACTGCCTACTTTCATTATCCAAGGAGCTTTCTCCTTTGATGAGGATCAATTGACTGAATAAGGCAGGACAAACAGGGAGAAAGTCTTAGCTAATTACATACGCAGATTAACTACATCAATTCATTCCATCGGTTTCCTTCCATATAAAAACATTCCTGCTCTAACGGCTTATCTTTTCTAGGAATACGCCATGCCAATTTTATGCTTGAACTGGGAACTCTGAACAATAAAGAGAAAACCAGAGATCTCCTCTCTGGATTTCCACCGGGGTAAAAATGCTATAAGATAGATTAACCTAGTAAAGTATAAGTTGACATTAAGGGAGAAAGCATACCGTTTTACTTGGAGGACGAAGAACATCACCAATCCCTCCACCATTTCTCAATCCCTGGTTCAAGGTCGTCACAATGCACATAAAGAGAGTGTCACAAACTTGTTCTTTCTCATCATCCCCATCGTCTCCAGTATTTTCAGCCACATCAATTTCTGTCGAATTCTCTATCCCCGTGTCCAACAGACTAAGGCCTACATACAGGATCACAAATAGGAGTTACATGACAAATGGATTTGTATAAATGGTAAACCCACACAGCTTGTAATGACTAAACTATGTATGAGGCTGGGGGCTTTTCTCTTGTACTATGCTAGAGTCCTCAATTAGTCAATATGTCTTCTTTCACGTGTTATTATATATGAGTTATCTTAACACAAACCTGTCTTGTTAAGAGGAAGAGGGTTAACATCCACAATGAAGTCGTCTTGGAAAAAAAGATATCCCACAATAGAAAATAAGTAGACAAGAATAATGCCCAAAAAAGCCGTGAGGATTATCGAACGTCCATTTCGTGTCACAGATCGGATTACATTCATTAGAGTTTCTTCTCTGTAGGCTACGTCGAACAGCTGAAATAAGTTAGTTCTTCTTTTAGTCAAAAATTATGATTAATTGACAAAGGACTTTCATTGTATTTGGTAAATAAATCATTTGGGGTTTGGTCATTATATTCTACTTTGAAATAAACCTAGGTTGCTATAACTGTAGGCAAAAAATATGAGTGATGAGGCAGTTGCTTTTTTACGGATTGAGGCAAAATTTCATATTATTTGTGACTAGATTAATTAAAAGTTATGTATATTTTCATACCAATATGGAGTAGAAGAAAGGATGCCCAACGAAGCCACAAACACAGACAATCCAGAAAAAAACGTGATATAAAAATTCTCCATCCATTATCAATTCTCTTTTAGGGCGAAGGAACATGCCACTTTTGCACTGATGTGAGAAAATATGAAGGGTTTTTAGAAGAACCTGTAATCATAGGGAATGTTTTTAAAGCAAATGAATGTGACAAGTAATTTACACATATACACTGATTTTATACAGATAAATGATAAAGAAAGGAAATTAGAGGTTAGGGCATTTGTTAAGGGAATGAATAGACCTATAATTTGTAGAGAATGTCATGACCCTATGCTTTATAATTTTGTCTTTTAGTTCTTACTGCGATAAATCCGAGGACATGTATAGTACGGGTTGGTCCAGCAAGGGCAATTATGATAAGAATAATAAGCGAAATGTTTGCTTGAAGACCGGCCACGTCTGGTTTTCTTAATTGGATTCGACCGCAACCTATCAATAGGATGCCCATGATTACCCCCCAGTGGGAAGTATGGCCTACATTGATTGCATTATATTTAGTCATTCTGAGTCCACATAAATGCTCATTAACTGCTTATTCGCCTTCTAAATTGGATCGTAGCCTGGTAATGAGAATTATTCAATAAATGGTCATACCTCCGGGTGTGAATGGGTATCCAAGTGCTACAACGATATTTATCATGAAAACCATGTTAAACACTAAATTTCCAAGGAAGGATTCGTACAAGCTGCAGCTAAACAGCATTGGTTTGTCTAAAGATGAAGTTAAAAAAGATCAACTTGTAGGAAGAGACAACTTTTACAGGTAAATATTGAGTTCCACCTTTCTATTTCAGCTTCATAGCTTATTAAGTTATTTTTTTTATTATAGGAATTACTTCGTAATTTTTGTTGCCACTCCATCTCATACATAAGAGCCTCGCGTTGCTCAAAAAAGTTTGTAACTTTGGACCCTTTTTCATCATCTTCTGTATGTCGGAAGACATTGTCCTTCGTGTCACGTGTAAGATAAGCGCATACAGGTGGGATTGGGAATACCACTCGTTCCAAGTACTCCCTTTCTTCATCTTGCCTCACAATCTGTATTCGTAGGATAATATTATGGTTTGAAAAATAAACATTCTGTCTATAGATTCAAATGCTGATTCTATCCATTCTGATACTCAACTCAAATCTCTTAGGTATTCTCAAGCTAAAGTTACTCTGCAACTGAAAATTAACTTTCCATTCTCATAGGATTTAGGAATACGGAAACTTTCTGATTTCCTTTCCTTTAAACATACCTATGTGCTCATATTATACTCATGTGTGTGCGTATGTATAACTGTATCATTTTTACTGAATTGGAAGTCCTACATTGGGTACTAAAGATACACCCTTTTTGTAATAGAATGGAAACTTACCTCAATTTGTGCTGTTCTTTCACTATAATAGTTTACAGCATCAGCGTGCAAGCTCCGTTTACTTACTGCTCGATCAAGCTCAAGCTGAACAGCTTTGTCATGTTGACCTAACTGATGGCATAAAATGTACAAGGAGTGTCCAACCTAGAATATTTTAAACTTTCATTTTATTCCCTATTCCCTTATTCACGTCATCATCATGTAAATACCAAAATTAATGAGTATTACTTGTTTTTCCGCAACAGCTTTCCCTCTCATTAGATAAACATAGTCATCTCTGTCAGAGCTGTGGGCTTTGCCAATCATTTCAATCTGTCAGAAAAGTAACATGTAATTAAATACTTACGTAATTATCTATTAATTGTGAGTTGTGATGTCAATTCAAGACAACATACCATATTTCTAATATTCATTTTGCTTATTTTCTCGAACTTTTCTATTCCGTCTTTGCTTTCCATAAGAGAAAGGACAAGCTTACTAGCATGATTTTTTAGATCCATGACAAGGTCCATTCGTCGTTTACTCAATGGGGTGATATCATAAGCAACAAAAGTTGTAACAATGTCAATTGCATTAGATTCATGAAGAATGAGAGCATTTTGATTCTCCAAGCAAGGGCCCTGACAGAATTCCGTGAGTGTTCGGAGTGTTTGATTTATTAAGCCTATATTGTGTTCATCAACAAGAAGGCCAATTAGACCAGGACTGCCAGTGTTTGAGTCAAAAATACAGTCCAGGAAGTACAATGTTTGAGAAACCAAATCCTGATTGTCTGATTTGTTTCCTTGTTTCCGCAAATATCTCTATTGACACATTACATCTCTTGTCACTTTCCAGTGTCATCTTTATCATCCTCATAATAATAACATGTCCTCATTCTATCTTCATCAAAAGTATCAAAAGTACCTGCATCTCCAAGTTGTGATTCTCGCAAAGCAACTGGAGAAATCTTAGTGAACTCTCCAAGAGCTTTTCACGGGGGTGCTTGAGACTGGAAATTGCGTATCCATCTTTTCTCAGAACAGTTGTGGCCACTCCAGCCCAATCGTCTTCTTCGTCATCGAAAGAGTAGATCTCATTATTATTTGAGATTCCACTCCCTACCAAACAAACTTTCTCTATTACATTGACTTTACAATACTAAGCTCTCAAAGTAGTACAAAAACTTTAGAAGAGGGATCATCCTTTTTTTCCTTTCTCTCTTAAGCCTTTCTCTACCTTGAGAAGGTTCATTTTTATTAAAATAGATAAGTCACCTCTCATAGCAGCTAGTCTTCGAAATCCCATCATGACCTCTTGAGTTGCATTACGCATATCTTGAGACATTTTTTTCGACACTCGAAGTATTCTATGCCCATCTGAATAAATTAAATTGATTTTAATTGCAAATAGCTTTATCTGAATTTCATTAATTTACTCTAATCTTCCATACTGAGTTCATTAGTTATTGGATGTGCTTTTAATTCCTTTTTGCATACGTACGTTTACCTTGTGAAACATTTGCTTTGGCAAGAGTACTGTGGGTAAGGTGAGATTTGGAGTCTCCTCTTGCAATATCACTTATCTTTGTTTTGGCCACTGAGCGAAAGTCCTCTCCAACTTCTCGTAAAATATCATAAAGAACCTACACAAGGGAAAGATTAGAAAAGTCTTTGTGTAACAAGTACTTTATGTAACCACTTGAGTAAGCAAGGAGGCTATAAAGAAAATAAAATACAAAAGCTGGTGTATTGTCTAGATTTTGCGGCATGAAGCAACAGGTTTTTCTGAAATCTTATTAAAGAGCATGTTGGGAAAGTGTCTGAAATCTCAATAGGCTAGCTGCTTTCTGACTTAAGCTCTGTCTTGAAGACTTATCATGGCGATAGTAGTTAAGTGCCTTAGTATTTCTAGTAATACCTTCATGAAGTTATGGCTTTTGGAACAAGAGGAAAGATGATTGTAAAAGCTTCTTTGTAACTCCACCGTCTCTCCACTTAGAAGCAAAATCCCAAGATTAATGGACTGTTGTAAGACATCTGGAGCTTTGTCCAACTTGGTCAAAAGCATAACAACCAATCTGGATGCTCCCAACTGGTCCAAGATGTAATGTGGCTCCCCAGATAATTTCCCTTGCCCTTAAAATAAAGTCAACCATGGCATAACCGAACAAACTTACTGGGCTCATTAATTCGCATTTGTAATTTGTATAGACGTACAAGAACTACTGCTTTCTTTCTCCTTGAGACTAAGCTTAGAGAGGAAGGAAGTGGATAATTTACTTTTCTCCAGATATTTCTCCAGCAGATTTTCGTGTATTCTTTGTGCCTGTGTAAATGACCAATTTCATCATTATTTCAGGATTTGAAAACAATTAAAATATACGAGAGGATTATTAAATTAGTTTTGACATCTGAGCTGACTTGAGCCCTAGAGAGGGCTTCTTTCCAAAGATGTTTACATGTTTATTTTTATGTAAAATAGACTAACCCTTTCGGTACAAATTTCTTTTCTTTCCAAAATGTCTTGAAGTATACCAAGAATACTGACGCATAACTCGCTCTCTCCTTCATCTGCTAGTTTCTCTGCATGTAAAATAAATCTAAAAAGAAGCATATTTTGTTAAAAATCATTTTTCTATAGACAGCAGATGGGAATGATTTCTCTGAGAATTTTTTTTGAGTATATTGAGCTACTTTTCGATAAGTTTTCCATCTTCACACAAAGTGTATGCTGGAGTTGACTTTGGAAAAAGAGATTCTGCTCCACAGAGAACATCTGTCAACGTAGTTGTCTCAGCCACAATCATATCTTCAATAGCTGGCTTTACTTTCCTTACGAGATGTTGTATTTCCTGTGTCATCTTATTAGAGGAAACCACTGGGGTCTAGAATTTAAAAAATGATCACGTCATCAAAGGCTCACATAAGAAAGTAATTGACTTCACTTTATCTCATACTTATAGAAATCGAAATAAGATTCATATTCAAAGTAAAATTGGTTTATTCGTCAAACCTCGTTATGAGATCTGGCTTTTGGAATATCCATCATCGAAATCCATTTCGCTCTACGACTCACTTCCGATAAAAACATGTTTGAATTTTTTTCAATCTCTTGGGTCAAGTAAGAGGGCAAATAGATTAGTTGAGATGAGGCTAAAAGATCAAGAAAATCCAAAATTTCAATCATTTTTTCAAGTTTAGTCTCAAGGGAGTCTCAAATATTTAAATCAAATTGCTTAAACTCTTCTTACCTGCTTTGTACATAATGTTCAAACATTTTTGTGCTGTGTAAAGTTTTGTAGGATGAATCCATTTTGTTTGAGTAAGACGGTAAATTGCTTTGAGTAAGTTTATAAATAAATCCTTGTGCCCCTGTACACGCATCATACAGAATTATTCAAACGCTTAGAAAGACGTTTTAAAAAATAATTAAGTATCCCTTATTGAGAGACATTGCAAGATGAATCAATGTTCCTTACCAAAATGCAACCTGGAGAGTGGGTCAAGATTCTTTCGAAGAATATTTTTACAATAGAAATCAAACCATCAGTGACATAACTCTGACTACGATAATCAGCTTCGGCCTCAGCTAATGAAGCATTACAAATGTTGACTAGCTCTACTATAAAATGCTTTTCAAATATTGTCCACATTCTATTCGAACTGAAGACACTTCTTACATCTACCTCTGTAACTAAAAAGGCATGTAACAAGAACATCACGTAGGCTTCTTTAACCTAAAAAAATAAAGAAAAGCATCGGGTCATTATTGCAATAGATCTTTATTTTATAGAATTTAATGAAAAAATTCTGGTCCATTAAATAAAACGCTTGCTTACATCTATGGGGTACTCAACGCTACACAGTACGCTTACAATCCTATCCAGAGGTAACAAGGACTGACACATTGACTCCGTATAAACATTTTTCCCGATAGTACAGTACGTTAGAAGTTTAATCAATTCAATGTGAAACCTTGATTTTGTGTTGGAAATAATTAAAATATTGTTAAACATAATTTTACATAAGTTTGTAACATTTTTAATTTTCAAGGAAATAAGTTTAGAATAGTTAGAATTAAACTTACCTGAATTTCTCAACTTCGCTTGGAAACAGACGACGATCGGCAGAATCTCGAGATTTATGAGATCCAAATCCAAGGTAGTTTACCACATCATCATGAAATATTGCTAGCTAAAATTAAAACAATATATTTCTTTGTGAAAATCGTCTTCCAAGCTTAAATTTAGTCAAGGAATTGTATTTTTAAACCTGATAGACAACTGTTTCTTGATTCCTGCGAACGATGCATTGCTTAGGGCAAACAATTGTTTGTAAAGCTACAAGATATTCAGAAGCTGAATCATGTCGTTCGGGTGGATTTTGAAACACACGTTGGACCAAGTGTTGAACAAGTCCATCTGTTACGCTTGCACAAAGTCGTATATTATCCTCATACACAGCTTTAATAGCTGCTGCTTCCCCAATCCAAGGCTTCAAAACATATTTTTAAACAATGTTTATTTTTATTACATTTATCCAAACTTATGGGAACTAGAAGTATAGCAGCACTTCTGTACTCAATAAAAGGTTTACCTCCATTTTTATGAGATCTTTAATATGGTTAGCCATAATGGCTTGATTATCTCCATTGCCCGCACAATAAGCATGGAAAAATTGACTAATTTCCAACATTAGGTTTAAATGCGTTTCATCTTTGGAGTCTCGTAAGAGCTTAAACACTTCTATGATGACTTCTTCCACTTTACACTCTCGGAGTAAATGTTGGTTTTGACAATTATTTGACACTGTACCATCGGAACTAAGATTCACACAAAGCCTATTCATCTTATTTAAAACCTAAAATGACACATGGAATTGTTAAAAATTATCCCAAAATGAAGGAATTGAATTATTTCATAAAATCACGTAATTTCCATATACCTCAGAAATCATAGGGAGAAAACTTAGCAAAGGATATTTGAGAGAAGGTGTTCGTGCTATTAAACTGTGTCTAGAAGGAGAAAATGATTCATCCCGATTTTGGGAAGCGTTTGGGGATATTTCGTCCGTGTGATATGTTTCCGTTCCGTCTTCAATTCCCTCATCCATGCTACGATACTACGAAAAAACATCCGAGGCATTAAGCCAAAGCATTTGACACTTTTAAATTTAAATTCTAAACTTTTAAATATTGGTTAAAATACTTTGATATCCTTAAAGTTCTTCTGTTTCCACTCGTGTCTCCTTCGGGTTTTGGCATCTTTAACTGCTCCAGATATCCTTTCTAATAAAGCTTTGATTTCATTAAGAACTGCTGAATCATTCACGTTGCTCAATATTTGGGTCTAGAATTTTAAAAAATCAAGCACAAGTACAATTTTTATGCTATATGGTGGAGATATAAGTTGACAATAAGTAACTTAAATGAAAAATTAATTTTATTTACTTTTTCAAGTGCTTGAAATAATCTTCTTCGTTGATTAAATGTAGACATGAGTAATTTTACAGCACTCTTTACCAGAGGATAATGCTTCCGTTTACTCGCCACATTAAACAAAAGAAGTCGAAGAAAGTTGGAATCATCGTCACTGAAGATGCAAAATTAACATTTTAATTGTTTTTTTAAAAGACTTTTCTGTTTTATAATAGAAGCATGTGTGTTGTTATTTTACCAAATGTTAACACTATCTTCAAAGATCTTCATAAAGTCATCCAAATCCATGTCAGCAACAGACTTTCCCTCTAATGCATATTGTTTTAATAAAGAGAGCAAATGTGTGAGTCTAAAGTCCAAAATGACTTCGTGAATATGCTAAAATCCAAATAAGCACTCATTTTTAAGTTGCTGAAACCCTTTAAAATAAATTCTTATTGTAATGAAAAAAAACCTCGTAAATCTCCAAAATGTTGACTTTCATCTCTAACAAAACAGATTCATTTTCCTCTTCTGTAAGCTTCTCTTGGCGTTCTGTAGTTAGGAGCTTTTGGCTTGCTTTCTTAGACGTTGTACTCAGATTTTCTAATCAATAGAATTTAATGAATATTTTAATAAAAGAGAAGAATTACAATGCATACAAATTGAAATTTATAATTTAACTCACTAGTATCCAACACAGCTTCTTTTGACAAAGATGCTAAAATTGTTAATAAAGTTTTCCTCAGTTGATTCAATGATCCCATTCCGTAAAATCCAAAACGGGCAAATTCTTTTGACAGTTTTAAAATCTAGATGATTAAAAGGTTTAGGTCATGCATGGAGTTTTAAATCAAGGGGTTGTGGAAAAATTGAAAAACTATTCGAAAGAATACCTCGACAGAGAGCTTGTTCTGAAGAATATCGTGAAATTGACATTTTTTAGCCACAATGTGTAAGTACTTCTCAATGAATACCATAGTCGGCTCAAACTTTCTGATTTGAGCCTCCTTAATCTCATTTCTTGTTGCATGATGTCCATCGTACCTTTTGAATCAAAGCAGGTTTTCTTTAATTACCTTGTGTAAATTTAAATTGGAAAAGTGGTAATTCATTGTGGTTGTATTACTCTTGCACAGTGAATTTGGGATCCTCCCACCACAGTCTAGACAGTGAAACTTTCTTTTCTTCTTTCTGAGGCTCAACATCTACATGCAGCTTTCTTGCTAAACGACAACAAGAAATTCGAAGTTCGAAAGGTAGGGATTCTGCAGACATGCACCTAAAAGTATAGATTAAAATATTTGCATAAAATGGTGTGCTTTTTAAAAGGTGTTATTTTGCTTTCACATCATATAGTAGGTTTAGTTGCCTTAGTAGAATATTTATATCCATTCGAGAGGACAGTTGAACGATGGCATGACTTTGTCGACCAAGACACATATTAGAGAATAAGTCAAGCTGATGGCAATAGTATTTCAAGATTGCTGCATCTTCACCAAACCCAAGACTTGCTTTCATTGCCAATTCAGATATGCTTTTCATCTATTTCAAAAAAACATTTCGTTTTTGAAAGTAGACGTAAAAACTGAAAACATGGCAGAATATTTAGTGTACTGAATGAGTTTCGAACCTTTGCACCATCTTTGTACAAAGTAACATCGCCAGTATACAAAACGTTCTTTGTCCTCTTGTCATGATCGTAACTTGGACTCATTCTAAATGGAAAGGTTAACATTTTTTATATGATTACCTTTCTATTGACCACTTTGTATCGATTGAGTTTAAAAATCGTGTGCACACAAACCTAGCATCCAATAAGGCTGAGAAGTTTTCTGGACTGAGTAGAACCTTACAAATAATTTCTTGTGTACTTGGAATTCCTAGTTTGTTTGATACACAAAGATCAGAAAGATGATCTAAGAATCTGTAGTCCCATCCAACATTTTTCTTTAAAAGGCGAACAAAAGTGTTGACTTCATTCACTGTAATATGCTTCTCTAATAACATCCTGTTATTGTGGACCAAAGCTGTTATCGTTTCTTCAGCATGAATATCTAACCCAATTTGCTTTTGCATAAATCCAAAGCGCTTTGCTATATTTTCCTATAAAATCATATGGAGAGTTTTAAAAATAAATTCATAAGCATAAATAAATAACATGGAAAATAGCTTTCAATTAGTACACAATGCTTTGCTTAGCACATACCTGATTTTTTCGATATTTCTCTTGACTCAGACACAAAACTCGGTAACACAATCTAAACGTATATTTCCATTTTGACTGCATCGTGCCATCTTCCTCTTGAAATGCAGGAAGCAAGTTTCCAGTGTTCTTGTCCATTGAAGCCTAAAATCGTTAAGGTTAAAAGGGTTTGGAATCACTCAGCAAAGACAAAAAGAAAGTTCTGAAAATTCACATTACCTGAAGAATTTCAAAAACATATTTCAAGAGAAATTGTTCTCGTAAAAGCTTTTGTCTGTCTCTTGAAACTTCGTGTACTGCAAAGTCTAAAGGGTCTTCATTTAAATGATTTGAGTCGGAATCAGAGATGAAAAATATGACTTCCTTTAAAACGTTGCATACGATTCTAGGAAAATATTTATCATTATTTATTAACATAATGACTTCCATTTCTAAAAAAACAACAAAATAGAAACGTTGAAACCTTCTATCGTAAACTGTAACTCCCCGTTGCTTTAGCTTTTGAGAGAAATCTTTTAAAACTTCACAAACATCGTTAACAAAATCCAAATCTCGAACTTCTAATGGTGATACAGGGACAACTTGAAAAGCTTCCTCATCTCTTCGGTTAGGGCAACAGATTAGCTATTAGGACCACACAAAGAGTTAATTATGCTCTGTAATTTCCATTTGATGATTTCAAAAATCATTCCTACACGAACCTTGGACATGACAGGATTTTCTTCATTTACGTCAATGGGACTCTTAGTAGCTCTAACCCATCTCCTTGTGGAATAGTGCCTCAATCGAATATATGATGATTCAGGTACAACAGCCTCATCAGTTTCTGCTGCAGTTGGACAAAACTCAAAAAGCGTTTGATTTCTGTCTTGAACCGGAATTGGAAATATTGTTGGTTCTTCACCGTCGTCTATACCTATATAATTAGTTACTCTGTTAAGATAAGCCAGCAGAAATATACATTCATAACTAATATTATGTATTTGACTATTTGTACTTAGGCTTTGCGGGGATTCACTGTATCCTGAAGTGTAAGCATATGGATTCCCATCACAAGCAACATAAAGTCCAGTAGCCATATGTTTAAGTCTATAAATGGAACTCCAGTACCCTGCACCGGATAGGCATGGGTCTTGTTGGAGTACCTTTAATTAACATATTAAAGAATTTCTACCGTTCCAAGCAAACGTCTATGGATTATGTCTAAATGAAAAGCATTAGAATTACCTCAACTTCCCATAGTGCTTTACTTGAAGTGGCTGAAGTTGCTGTTGCTCTTTGAGTAGTACGTAAGAATACATACTGGACTTGTTCATAAGCATCCAACGTAAGAAATTTTTCTTCATCAACATGAAATAATCTAACTACATCTCCACCTTTCAATATTCCTGGAATATTCTCCGCATAGTTTAAAAATAAGACTAAACACCAAGCTTTTTTATTTGATGAAAAATTGACCTATGATTTAGAAAGAAAAAGCTTGATTTGAATATATTATTACTTTGGTAGTAACTCTACAAAATATACTTGTAATTTGATAATTAAAAAACCTCATGAGACCCAGGGTTATCATATAAGCAAGAATCCGAAGCATGCAAACATTGTTGAGTATTTCCAGAAGCGTTCAATATTACTTCATCCCCAGCAACTACGGGATCCCCTGTAGAACCGTAAGTTAACACAAGAAAATTAAGTCTTCGCATGGGATGTTTTGCATACGAAAAAGTATTTTAGCCCTACTGACCTAATGCCCTGTGTTTAAAGGAAGGAGTGATTTGAAACCATGAGTACTCATTTCCATGTCTGTCTAGATAGACCCTCATTGCCAATTTATCTGACTTTGCTGGAATCCGTTTGTTCACAGTAAGGTACTTGTGAGATTTCATGTGAAGAAGCTAAACAAATATTAAAATTAATTAATTAAGCCTTTCAGGGCCAAGGAGCAATTAAAAAATGAGACGTCGTGTTTTTTTAACTAGTCAGAGAAAGTGGCTGATTACTTGGACGCTACTTCCATACGCCAGGGGCATTCCGACCTTTTTGAGTGTATCTTTCTCATTTTGATCTCTTTCCAACTCCGATGCATGCTAAATGGGGAAAATTAATTGTTATAAAATTATACGGTTATTATGTGAAATTGTGTTTTATATAAAAAACTCTCTAAATTTGTACATGAAGACTCCTCATCAAATTAACTTCTTCGTGAGTCCGTGAAGTAATATTTGTCCTTGAAGCGTGCCAGTATTGTTGTTGAGCAGAGTATCTCATTGCAGGGCATAGTTTGAATAAGCAATCTAACAATTTGTAACATTAAGTTATTTTTTAAATTTTCATCTGTACGGATAAATATAGCAAAGGTTATTTTCTTTAGTATTCATAGCACAAACCCCGGAATTTTTTGGGAGGATTTTGAAGGTTTCCATTTCCTGGACAAACGACACATCTATCATCTACTGATCTGTAAAGGGTAAAATGAAATAACACAAATGATGAAATTATAATCTGTGATTAAATTACTAATTGCAACAATGAACCATTAGCAGTCTTTCACAGTTTTGCCACGGGTTTTCTACTTCTCTGTTTGTGATACACTATTAATACATTGTGTTTTGTTGTCATTGAATCTCAACTTATGTGCAACTGTCTTATAATATTATCAAGATATCATACAAGCTAATCAAGTCAAGCCTTGGAAAAACATTTAGCGTTGGATAAAATTTAAAATTAGAATTAAAAAATAAACAGGCATGGTTGTTATAAATCTGAACTCAATATTCTGATTAAAATTTCTCCTTATGAATAGCATAATCTGATTAATAGCCTCGAGTGATTTTTCTGCATCCGATGTTTGAGATTACAATCTCATTTGACAATTTCTATTGCATTATCTTAGCTAAAGCTTTCAGTGAATTTATAAAACGAAGGTCGATTTATGGATCGAAGAAGAATTTTTTCAAACGACTGTCATAACTTCATAAGTTGTCCCTAATAAATTGTAAGATTCAAATAGCATTTATAGACTGAAAGAAATGCAGGATACTGATTTAAACTTAGAAATTAACGAGTGTCCTTGAGACAAAATATTTTTGAAATGATTAAAAAACGTCTCTTTATACTATTCTAAACATGTAGAAAGCCATTTATTCACATTTTAGTGCATCAAATAGCATTTCATATTTTGTGTAGAAACTTCAAGGCTTTAGAAATCGATGTGTAATATACAAGAACATGATCCGATGTAATAAAATTAATCAAACAAAAACTGCAACCGGAGACATTTTTCGACACAATACAATTGATATCAATAACAAATAGTTTTATATGTGTGACTTTGAACTAAATCGTATCTTACGCATATAAATGAACAAAGTCCTTGAGATTCAATGAATAAATTTAGTATATAAAAAGATAATCACTCCTGCAAACAATACCTAAACCTTATGTTTAATAATTATATTTTTTGTAATATTCAGCCCATAAACATCAAAAAGGGCCTTTTACTAAATTGACACTTTAATTTTCATCTAATAATATGAAAAATATCCTTTTAAAATCTGTAAATAAATTATACAAAATACCCCAAAGTGCTAAGAAATCCAGCAATCATTCCTTCCCCATAAATGCTCACAACATCTCCGAAGTGGAGAACCTTGGAGTTATTTGTAGTCTCCATTTCAAAATCTCTCCCTGGATCTTTAGTACTCATCTACTTTACTCTTTATTCACCACTTGTTGGAATTTACAGATTTTATGACTCTTTCATCAGGGTTTTGAATTACACTTCCAGTGCCATAATGAAAATTCCCTTTATTTGCAGAACAGATTTCGTATGAAAATAATAAATAATATATTATGTACTTATATTTGTCGTTCGCTAAACTAATGCATATTGAAATAGGGGAAGTTATAAGTTAAAATAATTTAAATTAATGTTAAAAAAACATCAATAATAAAGCTAATTGGGAAGTTGGGACAGCTGAGGATGGAAAAGCGAGA
Source organism: Isotoma decorata (assembly GCA_034698605.1). NCBI lineage: Eukaryota > Metazoa > Arthropoda > Collembola > Entomobryomorpha > Isotomidae > Isotoma > Isotoma decorata. The sequence continues at coordinate 55,560 of JAQGBU010000067.1, forward strand.
AGTGAGTTTAACACAAACTGCACTACTGGTAACTCGAGTAGTTAAACTCAAGGGAATGTGTAAACTAAAGCTCTCACGAGACCAGTTAAGCAAAAGGTTGGTCATTTATCCTAACTAAATACATTTAGAGATATAAAAAAAATCCACAAGCGCATACATATACACTCTCATTTAAAAGAGACAGGTGAGACAGAACAGGTAGGTATTCTGTGATGAAAAACAACTAAATCTGGTTATACCGCAACAACCCATCACCCAGACCCCACTACTTTGATAAACATTGGGGATTGGAAATCTTATAAGTTGCAATTTCTTTAAATAATAACATGTATAAGAGGATGAATGTGGTTTCTCTACTTTATTATCTTTGTTGTTTATTTTCTTAGGCTTGAATTTTGCACAAGAGTCTTTTACATGCAGTTTTTCTTAACTTTCAGAAGATTTGAGCCGTATCAAAGGCTGGAGGAGAAAATGTTAAGACAAGATTTATTATTATTTTCGTACTCATTCATTTATAGGCTTCTCCAGAAGGCTCTTTGGCATTTTGGCATAACGTACTTTTACTATAAATATGTTGAGTTGGATATTTGTTAGGAAAATACAATTTTGTTTTCCTAATGTTATAAGGATATCGTTGTAAAATAATTAGAAACCACATTTAGTTCAAGTAAAAAAATCACAAGAGATATCATCGACAATGTTAGCGTTGTTTATTTAAGTATGTAAAATTATGTATGGAACAAGAGAACAAACATCAGTATGGAATATTATGGACCTCCGGGTTTTGAATAACTGTTTAAATATCATTTTCATGGTTAAATGTAAAAGTAGCATGTGTAAGTAATAAGCGGGTTATTGGGTTCTCGATCTTTAGTTAGCATATCCAGTACTAAAAATCGAACCAATGCAATAATGCAATAAGAATATTTATGATGATAATAATATAAAAGGTTTGTGACTAGGATTGCCCTGCACAATGAAACTGTACATGACCACAATGAGCTCAAGAGAATTAATTTTATCTGATTCTAACTATAAAATAAACCAATAAAGTAAAGTATTTAATGTCTCATAGGAGTAAAACTTTTTATATACGATAATAAAGGTATAACCTTTATTTAGTGACAAATTTTCCTGGGGCACGCAACTCCAACATGCGAATGTAGTAAGATAGGATTAAAAGTAAGAAGAACCTTGTGCCTATTTGTGCCTAGATTTTATAACTAATTCAAGAAAAAAACTAAACCCTATTCTGATAGAGATGCATAAGATGTGATAAACTAATACAGTATTCAATTTTCATTTTTCTTCTAAGCAACAATGACAAACATTGACAAAATGACTCTGGTTTTTTGACAGATGCGAGATGCACGAAGACGTGTTCATATGCAAATTTCTTAAAAAGAAGTTTCCAGGTTGCACCATCGAATAATGTATGGACCCATAATTTGTCATGTCTTCTGCTTAACTCTGAGTTTCTCAATTGTAAATGGTTTTTGCTTGCAACTTGCATTGCATATTAGGTTTAATCCTTCTTTTCATGATCTAACGCAAGTGACTCGCTTTGTACGCCATGCGTCCTATAAGTGAGGAAACCTCTGGAGTATCGAGCAAAAGACTCAATTTTTACTCTGAAGAATGAAATTTCATTTTTGTCTACGTCTGAGTGATAAAAGCACTTTTCTGTACCTGTATCCATTCGATTGTCATGCACAGGAGATAAAAATGAACTTAAATATGAATCATGAATCACAAAGGCCCAAAATGTATTTATGCATGGAATAGAAGATAGATCGAATTTCAGTCTACTCTTAATGTAAGATGAGTTTAAGTAGGAGACATCAGACATAATATAATATAATAAAAGACTTGATTAGGATATCCTTTTGATATTTGATAGGGTAATTAAAATGATAAGACAAATACTTAAAGCTCAAAATGCTTCCAAATGTACAATACTATTCATGAGTCACTTGTTCAAAAACATTTTAAAATCTACGGCCAGCATGGATTCTTGCAAAGTTAAAAGGGCTCGGAAACGCAGCTCATTTACAATTAAAGAAAAATTAGAGGTATTACTATTGTAAATACTAAATTTCAGAAAGGCTAAGACAAACTTGTTAATTGCAACAGGGTATTTCTTTAAATTTAAAGGCGGTGACTCTAGCTATTAAACTAAGAAGTAATCGCCAGGCTGCAAAAAAACTTGGAATTCATGAATCTAGCATTCGATCCTGGAAGAGCAAGAAACATGAATTAGAACAACTTCGACCAACTGAAACCCGATCAAGGAGAGGACCCCAACCGAGGTTTGAAGAACTGGAAACCGAACTCTTGGAATGGGTTCAAAACTTGCAGAGTAAAAGAGTAAAATTTACTACAATTGAAATTCAAAAGCAAGCAAAAGTGATTGCGAAAAATATGAATATTTTAGAGGACAACTTCAAAGCCTCAAATGGCTGGCTTCATCGTTTTTTGTGAGTTACTAATTCATCATAAATCAGAGAGATATAATAATTACGGAGCTAATAAATCGGCCTTTTTTGTAATAAAATACAATCAGAATTCGAACTGGGGTGGCCACTCAGCCTGATGTAGATGTCCATGAGGTCGGTGACGAGGAAGAAAATTTACCAACCAAAAGCCTGCTTTAATAGTAACATCTAAAATCTAAATCTCTCATTAGAAGAGGAAGCCCGAATCACAATCTGAAGATTCTTATATTCATGATAACTATTTATTTGCTCGGGCCATGTATTTCCAAAAGCAAGCAGCCGGCAACGGGATTCTCTCTATCTGTCAAGTTTCAAAATATTTCGGTTATTTATTTATTCCTATTACATCCCGATTCGATTTCAAGGACGTAATAATCTATTCTGTTATGATCGTTTAAAGATTCTTAAACTGACAAAACGTTCGTAAAATATATCAGGAAAATACGCCTATTTGATCTAGAAGATGTCCACATAGTTTAGGACAGATTAAAACGGACTATTTCAAGTTAAAGTTGGCTTAATGCTGGGACTATCGAAAAGAAACGACTGTGTTGTTGATAAGCCCTTGTTTTTTACCTTCATTAGCTTAACTAGCGGGAGTTTATGAATAAAGAATACAAAGTCAGCAAAAAGTATTTTGTTGAAACTCCCTTGTAACAGTTCATAACACAAATTGAAACATCCTAGGCCCAACCGGCATTTCCTGAAATTTCTTACGGAGGTTTAAAAATTACCCTACGTTTTAATCGTAGTACTTGATACATTACCATTATTAGGGTCGTAATAAAAATTACATCTGTAATTTGTTCAACGAATGTACAAGTGCAATTATTTTTGCTTGTTATGGGCAGATTGAATGTCAATTTTGTCATATCTAATTCACTCATCTTCAGTTAGTGAATACATTAGTTTTTCTTAAGGGCATATATATTTTAATATTGAGTTGAGATAAATACTTTTCAGTTTCGAAAACCACAACCATTTTAATTCATTCCAGTAAAAAGTTTCTCTTCATAACAGATAAATATTTCTTATTATTGCTCTACGAGTATGGCTCTGATGTAATTAAAGTAAATCATAAAAATAATCCAGCCCCTGTCCCATCTCCCAGATTGCGAGACCACAACCTAATTCTTCAGCAAGTTTTATTCGCCGTCTGATGGACTGAAGAGTTGGGAAGAATACAGTATGCTTTCCGTTTTTGTCTCTGTAAGGTATCAAAAGAATCAAATGATCAGTCAAATTATTCTTATACTGCCGGCCGACATTTAAAAAGCGACCAGTGAAAATCTTACTTGACTTCGAAGTAGTGTTCCTCAACATCTTCACTCCATTGAATGCTTTTTGTTTTCGACAGCAATTCCAAATACTCCTTTCCTACTACAGGACGGCCTCCAGTTGATGTATATTCGTACCCGTAAAAGTTCAACCCAATTAGGAACTTCGACCTTTCCCCTTTATGAGGAGATAACGCTTTGACACATTTCTCAATCCATTTGAGAGGGCTGTTAGCACCTGCAATATGCAATAAATAAAGATGTTCAAAAAACGATCTAACATTCAAAGTGCTTTGCTTTGATTTAAAATTTTAAAATGTGATATTCTCTCCCTATACCTGGTCGTTCAGGGCTTGAGTAGTCGTAAGTCATTACAGAAAAATAATCTACATAGGCATAAATTTGTTTCATATCCTCGAGTTCAAACATGCCTGGTTTCCCCACATTGGTTATCGGTGGTGGAATGACAAGAATGAGTTTGAGATCAGCCTTTGTCAAAGCTTCTCCGAGCAATTTTACAAGCATTTGAAGAGCCTTTCGAGCCTGCCCTCCCAACTGACTCCATACTTCTAAGACAACCCCATCGAATTTGTATGCCTGGAAAAATCGTAAGTAGCAAATGACGGTATTATGAACCACGAACTTGTACTTTCTATAAGTTGGCTAATATTTAAAATCAGACGTATTCAACTTTCAGGAACTTACCTTTGCAGACATAACAATTGTCTTCGTCAGTTCTTTAGGCTCTGTTCCCGTTGTAAATAAGGCATAGTAATCATCACTGGACCAACCGTCAAACAAGATCCTAGGAACAACTGTACTCAAAGCAGAAATTATTTATCAAATTTACTGATAAAAAAAATTAAACCTACAAATTCAATATATCTCCAGAAGCATTTTCAACGTACTTTTGACTTGAGATTTCTTTCCTCGCTTTCGTACATCTCGAACCCATTCATGATCAATATCCTGAGTTCCAGTGACATGGAATGTTCCCGACGGTTTTCGTTTTATTTGCAGCCAAACAGGTGAGATCATTGTAAATTTATTGACAAACGTCTTTGCCACATCATACCCATGATTATTCCACTGCAACAATTAAAAAATATAATTAGAAATTTATTTAAATACTTTCTATCATCCTCATTACCTAAAAAAATCAATTCCTATATTTTACATATATCAGTTACTAATCTCACCGGTGTGACATAGCCCAAGACAGCATTTGTGAAATTCCTTTCAGACGTTTTCTTGCAATACGCTCCGCTTTCATTAATGATTTCTGAGGCCGAAGGGCTCTTTGTTACCAAATCCCTTTCAAATACCGACTGTGCTACTGGTCCTTTCTATATCAAAGTAAAATCATTTCATTAATGAGAGAGTGTTAATTAAAACAAAACACATGCCACATAAAAACTTAAATAAATAAAAAACATTGGTTTAAAATAAAATAAAATCTTAAATAAAATCTTTAGGATAAAATTAAGGTTCACCTTGACATCAGGTGAGGTAAGGGGATCCTTTGACTTCTTATCACTAGGAGAAATCGTAGCCTTTCCAAGATGAGCCAGAAGTACCAGACATGGCAGGACAAAAAGCTGGTAATTTTTCATAATTAGTTTTAAACCTTTACCTAATGACTTAAATATTACCTAACTTTTAATTTCATACTCAATAGGTTGAGACTAACAGTAAAAAGCACCAATTATTCACTACCCCAGAGGCAAGCAAAGTCAAGAGACAACTTTGACAGGAGATCTTTGCCACTGACACGGCAATGATATTAAAACTGGCCGCTTGAAGGTGAATTCCAACCTTCTTTTTAAGAAATGGACCAACCTCTCTCTTTTGCAGCTCAACAACCCTAAAAGAAAAACCTCTTTTTTGGATCTATCTCTTCTGTCAGCTTCCCATTGACTAGCTCTTCGAAATTATGGTATTATATTGTTTAAGAATACACAATAAGAATTGTGTAGTAAAAGTAGTATGCATTTTGATTTGTTTTAATATATTATGGATGACTTAACACGTCTTCTACCTGGTAAAAAAGCTAATACGAATAATACCTGTGCTGTGAGATGATGGCAAAAAAATGTGTTTCTTACCTTCTTTCTTTGCGAAATAGTAATACCTATTGTGTACGGCATTGTAATGTTGAGCTGGTATGGCTCGGATGCGGATGCTAAGAATGATGGTGAAGTTGCATAATGTGTGAGTATTAATGATGATTAAGTGATTTATGACCATAGGCCCTTTTTGAAATAACACAATAAATGGAATAAGGAGCAAGAAATTTGTTATGTTAGTGTGTTGAAAATATTTTTTAATTAATTTGTATATAACGCTTTAATCTTGGACAATCGGAAATTTTAAATAATTGGTAAGTACTGTTAATCTTTTAGAAGATTTTTTGATATCACAATCTGCATTACTTCGTTAGTTCCTTCTAGAATTTGATGTACTCTTATATCCCTGAGATATTGTTGGATAGGGTAGTCCTTTAAGTATCCGTATCCTCCGAACATTTGTAGAGCCTGATTTACTATCTGTTAAAAAGAAAATGTTTTACAGTTAATAATAGTCTCATTTAAAGGGGTTTTATTAAAGGTTTAATGTCTTATTTGAGGTATATATAAGAGGGTATTTATTATTAGGTTTTAGATTTTTAATTGAAAAGTCCTTACATTGAAACATTGGTCTGTAGCAAATAGCTTTGCCATACTGCATAAAGTGACGACGTCAGGATGATTGGAATCAAGAGCGTTGGCTGCATTACGAACCATCAACCTTGAAGCGACAAGATCTGCAGCCATTTGAGCAAATTTGAACTGATTGTGCTGAAGAGCAAAATAAAACTTGTTTTAAATCAAAATTTTTCCACAGGGTACATAACGCAATCAGAACACTTTGCTACCTGAAAATTAGCTAATGGCTGCCCAAACTGCTTTCTAACCAGTAAGTGATCTCGCGCTGCTTCCAAAGAAGCATGGGCCGCACCTAATGAGCATGATGCTGAAATAAGAGGATTAAAATAATTTAATTATAGCCAAATTAATCTAGCCAAAAGTATTTTTACATTGATACTTATTGCATTAAATTTAATTGTGACTACTGAATACCAATATTAAGTCTTCCACCATTAAGACCTCTCATTGCAATGGAGAAGCCTTGGCCTTCCGTTCCAATTAAGTTTTTAACAGGAACTTTACAGTCTTCAAAAATTACAGCACGTGTTGGCTGAGAATTCCATCCCATCTTTTTTTCTTTTTTACCAAATGATAAACCTGAGTTTAAATATTTCAATTTACAGAATACTTAAATCAAGATGGGTATTATGTACTTAGTAAATATAGCTACAGAATTGTCTTAACCTTCGGTCCCTTTTTCAACAACAACACAAGATATTCCCTTAGGTCCACTATTACCCGTTCTGCACATCACGACATAAACATCAGATTCACCAGCACCACTAATGAAAGCCTGTCATCAACCAATGATTCAGTCAGAGACCTACCAAAGTTATTCTATTTAAAATTGTAATAAACGGAATTGTTCACCTTTGACCCATTTAGAATAAAATAATCTCCTTGTCGTTTAGCGGAAGTTGATAAAGATGCAGCATCTGAGCCACTTCCTGGCTCTGTTAAACAATACGATGCAAATTTCTCCATCGTGGCTAATTGTGGAATCCACTTAGATCGTTGTTCTTCATCTCCAAATGAATCAATCATCCAGGTACACATACTGCAGATGGGTTTAATAAAATATAAATTAGCATAAATTACCATTAAATTCATAAGCTCTGGTGATGATTCCTTTCTTTTCTTGTGAAGTTTATTAATCCCAATATATTTTTTTAATTTAATCAAGTACTTGTGTATAGATATGAAAGCTGTGGTAGAAACACATGATTGTGATAAAGCTTCAAAAATGATGGAAGCATCTAATCGGGATAATCCAGATCCTCCAAATTCATCCCTGGCATAGATAGCACCAAACCCTAATGAAGCAGCTTTCCGCATAGCCTCAACAGGAAATATTTCCTGTAAAATTTAACACTGATAAAAATCTAGACAATACAATTGATTTAAAACGTATTTTTTCTTGAATTTTTCTTAATAAAAATTAGTTTAAAGACATTTTCTAACCTTTTCATCCCATTCTGCCATATTTGGCCTAAATTCATTGTGGGCAAAGTCCAAAGTTACCTTTTGTAACTGCTTTTGCTCTTCTGTTAACCCCACAGATGCTACGATAGATAATGACAAATACATTTATCAAAGGAAATATATACAATAGGCAGTAAATTTCTGAATTCAGAAAAACCACATGATTAATTCACTTATGCAAATAATCAATTTATTTAAATATATAAATTAATTTAAATACTGAGTAAGAGGATTCATACGATCGAAACTAGAACATCTTCCATCTTCTAAGGAATGAGTTTTTGCTTCAATACTTGATTGCTGGAATGATGTATGAGAAAAGCTTGAATATTTTGAAACATTTCCTCCATTCTGAATCTTGTTAAATCTAGTTTTATTAAACATTCGAGATTCTTTAATGATTTCATCCTTCTTAACCACTTCTCCACAATACGCTTTTCTTTGACTTTGACTTCTATTAAAAACCAAGAAAGGTTTCATATAATACTTTGAGCATAAAAATCTCCCAGTTTGATTTGTCAACCCCATATCGAATAAATATCTCATTAAAATTCAATTTCCTCTCAAACCGATGATCATGATAAACTTAAGTCTACTCTTTGTATAAAACCTATTACAATATTGATACCTCTACCTAAAACAACCTATCTCGTATTTTACTCCACAATACAATCATGAAATATTTTTTACTAGAAGTTTGTTTAAACTATGAGGCGAGATCCCGGCCGATTACGTCAATGACAATTCCTACTCTTCGTGAAGGAAACTTCAGCTGCTCTCAAGGGTGTTATATCTATTCATTCACCTTTTTCCTAAAAAGGTAGAACCAAATCTGTATAAAAGCAAAGTTTTATAGAAACCTAAATTTCAAATTTAATTTCTCGGACAACTTCATAGAGAAATTTTCAAAATTACCTAACACAAATGGTACTTAAAAGCATACAAGTGAAACAATTTCCAAAACTTAGTTCTAATCAAATCATCCAACTTAGCTGAAAGGGTTTATAAGACAAAATCATTATTTTTCAACACCATTGATACATCTTTTTTAGCAAAGATTGGCATGAATGAGATGATCTGAAGGAAAAGGCTGCTGCCTTGAATTCTACTCTGATCTTGAGTGACACCTTCGCTTCAGCAAAAACAAACTTGGTTAGATAGGTTATGTTTCTAATCTAACTGTGTGTGTGTGTAAATATATATATATAAAATATATATAGATAGATATATATAAATTTATATTTATTTATATGAATGAAGCCGTGGAGATGGAATCTATTCTTAAATATTGAAGTTTTATACTCCATCCATACTACTAACATCATCATCATCAACATCAATCTGAAAGTGTAGTAGTATTCTGGCTCGGACTTTTGTCACATTATTATTATTATTAATAATAATAATATTGTAATTTTTCAATACAAGGGTTTTTTCCTTTATTATTAAGTACGTATTGAATCAAAAGTTAAAAAAAAAGTTTTGATTAGAATGAGTTAGCCCCTCATACTCACTATCATTCCCTGGTGGTCTTTGACATACGCAACACGTACTTTTTAAAACCTACATTTAAGAAGTGACAGGAGAGAGAGAGAGAGAGAGAGAGAGGATACATCTTCTTGTGTATATTGGCTCACTCGAACTCATTATAATTTTAATAGAAACATAATATTATACACACGATATGGTACAAATGTATTGAAAGATTGAAACTTTAAAGAGAGACTCCTCTTTGATACTAGTAATGATCTAATTAGGTTTGAGTTTGAGTCAACATAAAAAACAGCAACAACTTGCTGTCAAATCAGAATATAATATATTATATTATAATATAAGCAAAATAATTTAAAAAGTCAGTGGAAAAAGTTCCAAAATTATTAAGGCCTGGAAGATGAAAGATTGAATTGTGTTTTTGGTTTTTAAGTAGAAAGGTTGTGTCCAGAGAAGAAATAAAAAATTTATGAAAGATTAAATAATTCAATTGAAAATTCAAGTTGGGGGAGTATTTATGAAATCATTTGTTTGTGATCAGGGTTTTTTATTAAATTTCAATGAAAGTTATATTTTTTATTTCATGTTTTTCTAAATTGGGACATAATATTATATCTATGGACAAATGTAAAAGTAAATAATTGTTGTAAGATAATTTTAAAAAGTGAATTTACTTAGTACTCCTTGTGCGATTTGTCATTAGTTCTATTTGGCTGGAGGAGTTTTATTCTATGATTTATAACAAAGGCAAATATAAAGATAAAGGGAGAGTCCTAACTTTATTGGAATGGAAAAAGACTAAAATTTACTTCAAACTTATTTCAAGGTAGTCGGGTAAGTGTGATTTATTTTATTTGTTTTTAAATGTCCATGTGTGTCTGTTTTAGTAGCCTAGTAGTTGAAAAAGATTTTTAGTGAATTAAAAGTTATGAATTTCCTCTTAGAAATATGTTAAAGTCTGTGGAAATTGAGTAGTAGGTATTGGGTATATAAATATAAATATAAACATTATACATTAGGTAATTAAGGTAATAGCTCAGTTAAATATTATTATTATTTATCCATCGCCCTAATGACCAGCTGTGAGGTGAGGTGAAAAATCCAATTAGCATAGGTAGTATTTAGGATTTTATTATATTCTTCAAAGTAATTGTAGTTTGTAGTAAAACATTTCATTCTATTTTTCAAAATTTAATTGTTCAGAGCACACAGTGTTGAAATAAAATTGGATTTATTGAAAAACAAACCATTAAATATATTAGGATAACAAGATAATAAAATCCAATAAAATATTACGTACAAAATTTACTGATTTTGTTGACGTCACTGCAAATTACATTTCAACTACTTAAACCTGCTTTATATATATTTATATCTATGAGGATTTCAGTCTTTTAGGGCAGTATGCAGTAGTAGTGCACAACGTTAAAAATTATTGATTCAGTAATAATTGTAACACATTTGTTATAATAATAATGAAACTACAATCTAGGGATAAATTTACATCCAATTTGCAATATATATTTATGCAAACATTTCAGAAAAGCTCTAAAATTGCTGAGTTTCAATATAATTTCAAGGATTTAGTATGTATTTGTTTGAAAACTGTGACTCCATCAACATCATCCATTCATTAAATGTGAACAGTAAATAAAAAACAAAATAAAATAGAAAATCTAAGCTAAATTCTAGTTATATTTAATAGGCAGGCAAAGAGAAGGATGTAATTCTGTATTTTTTCATTTGCTCCCTGCCATTCCATTCATCAAGTTAACGTATAAAATATCCAAGACTATTATGAAATAGTCAGTATGACCTTGCTTGAAGTATTTGATTAATGTCTATTTTCTTAATTTTATAAATTTCTTTTCTTTAACAAGCGTAAAAATCCTTATTTATTAGATAATCCATATATTTCTATTCCCTGCACTGCAAATTTGATTCTAATAATGGCTATATAGTAGCAATAAGTTGGTTTTACACTATTTTAATTATGCAAGTTGATATTTTGTTGCATTTGCATTAGACATTATATAATTGAGTTTAGTATAGTGTATAATTTGTATAATTTAATTAAAACAATGCATGCTCCTCTTGTTTGTGTCAAGAGAGGAAAGTAAATTTTAAACTTTTATTTCTATTTCCAGCATCTTATCTTTTCAACTCGAGGTGAAAAGAACGATGGAAGGGCCGATATCCAAATTCATGCATGTTCAACAACCGGGTAAGCATAATTATAACACTATTCCACCTCTCTTGACACTTGCTCAAGAAAATTATGTTCACATGAATGAAATCAAGTACATTTGTCATGGCAGCTTTTTGCATGGAAAGATAAATATCTCAATGTGAAATGAAATTATACTACTCCACGGGTTTTATTAATAGTTAAACACATAAAATAACTTTCTTATCTGGAAGTAAACGTTAACGTGTAAGCGGTAATTGAGCTGCATATAGAGTAATAATAATAATAATAATGATAATATTATATTGTAAAGCTGTACATGGGCATGCATGCTGTAAACATTAAAAAAAGGAACAACTTGATGCTATTATCATCACTTTTTTCTCTTAATTGACTCTTGTGGAGAAACAAATTTAATCACTGTTTCTGGCTCAACTCAATTTCAACTTGTAAATCAAGTAGATTTAGTATTATTTATTATGTATTATGAAATTGTCAAAAAGTTTATGTTCAAGTGACTCTTGAGCTTGTCATTATCCTTCTTGGATATTAATATTTCTTTTCTTAGTCAAATATCGGAGTAAATGTGGAGCTTATCCTTATAAATATCATAATGCTTAAGTTAGGCTGGAGTTACCTATTTTGATTTTGTTATTATTTACTTTTATTCTGTGATTGGAAGTCCATTAAGTAGGATCTAGTTTCAATGAAGATTGAGTCGTGAGTGTGATAATGATTTTGTTGTAATGGTTTTCTATTATTCTGTTGGTGGTGGTGATGATAAGAAGTATCAGGTTGCGGATTTGGCATGCTTGGTATTACAGCTACAATGATTTAATGGGATGATGGGCAAAGCATCGGGAGCTTAAATCACTGTTAACTTTCTGATGCTTCGATGAAATCTTCTCAATAAATAATAAATATTATTGTACTAATTCATTCCATAAACTTTAACTTTCATAACCTTCAAACCCCTCGTGTAGAACTAACTTGCTGAGCTACTACATTCAAACTATACATATCTATTTTTTTCCGGCACATTGTCAATAACAAATTGATTGCTTATTTTCTTTGAATCTGTCTGTAACAATGTCGGACTTTTTTACAGAGTCATATTGGCATCAGGCCACTAGTACCTCTGCTTTCAAAAGTCCTGATCTTATTGAACTGAGTTCCGATACTGAGAGGAATTCCAGGCACGGTAAGTCTATCACCTTCAACAACGATACAATGTACATAGTCTCTATATAGTCATACATCAAATCATTGACATTTCACTAGCACATTTTTAGGTGGTCAGCAGCCACAAAATTTTGTTCCCTTTCATTTCATACCCATATATCTAGAGAATTTTTTGTCAAATACTTTTCCAAAGATTTCCTTGAATATTATTTAAAATTAGAGTCGAATTTCCTCAGTTTTTGACATGCTTCAAATGTTATGTCATACGGAGACAATGGACATGCTTTTAAACAAGCCCTATCCCTCCTTCTTTTTACTGTCCATTTCTATCTATTATAAGATTATTCTTACTGCATGGTTTCAGTGAAAAGAATACACCCTCAAGGTGAATCAGAACTAGTTTACTTTAGCTGATTCGTTTAGTGCAACATTATTGGGGACAATTCCAGTCTGTAATGCAAAAATTCTGGAATTTGATTAACTTTAGTATGGGCTATTAGTATGGGTAATAGAATAATCTGAAAGCATGGGCTTATTATTGATTTGTAGTTTTGTGCACGCTTTTTATTCAGAATTCATTCATGTTCTTTGCTGAATGGCTTATCAAAAATTTATTGAGCTTTGTAATTTGCAGTATGTTTAAGCATTTATTACAGAGTATCATTTGTATACTTAAATGAAAAACCTGTTGAGTTTTATTATGTTACCTATGTTTAAACCAGTAGTACAACCAAAAATATCAGGAACTTATATATTTTCCTTTGAAAATTAATATTATTTTTTGTAATCCCATATCAAGGTATTTGTATTGGTGAGAAATCAAGCTACATATTTTGGTAGGAATGTGATCATAAAAAGTGTCATAAAATGTATTAGCTGAAAATTTCCAAGAGCTAATCTACTTGTTAATAGAGTCTAAACCTGTAAACTAGCACGGAGCAATTAGTTTAGTAAGTTACGAATAATATTTCTTTAAATTTTAGTGGAGCCACTGAATTACTCATCAAGTCAAGAAGAGGTGGAAACAGAAGATGATTGTTGCGATGCTACTGAGTCTGCACATTTAAAGGAGGCTTTAGCCGGTGCTTATGATGTGACAAGCAATGACGAAGAAAGTTGTCACCTACTTCAAACTGAAGATGACTCAGAAAGTTCAGGTATATTTTAAAACTCAATTGATTTTTTTTACTTCTGGCATGATATACACTAAAAGACTAATAGAAAATTGGTATGATACGAAAATTTTCCTAGGTTCAGAGCATGAACATGTGGGAAATTCTTCTGAATCTTCTAGCTCACGTTCCAGCTCTTCAAACGGAGGGACACTCTCTGATGGGGAAGGACTTGATGAGCATCGAGGAAGTCATCTAAAGACAGGTACCGTGGAGAATTATTGGGATATGAGCCCTGAGCAAGAGAAATACTATACAGAACAATTCCTGACTTTGCAACCTGATCTCACTGGTCTGGTACGTAAAATTGAAATAGTAATAGAGTTACATAACGTTAAGAATAATGATTCAAACAAGTTATGAAGCTCATGATGTTTTGTTTGTTTTGTACAGGTTAATGGTGCTGTGGCGAAAGGTTTTTTTGAAAAAAGCAAGCTGCCACATACTGAACTTCGAGAAATATGGCAGTTGGCTGATGTGACTCGCGATGGTTGTTTGGATCTAGCTGAATTTAAAATGGCAATGCACTTAGTGGTATTGCGTCGACACGGTCTACCTATCCCATCCCATTTTTATAACCGACCACCAGATTTTTCATTAAGTCATTCAACCCCCAATCCAGCAGTTTTCAAAATTGGGGGAACAGTCTTAAAGAGCAGTACACCAAAAGCCCCAAAAAATAATGGTTCTTCTTCCGTAGTAACGGTTGGAACCTCTCAGCCGTCACCTCTGGTCACCTCTGTCAGTAAATCTGATGTGAAAATCCAACCCCTTCAGCATAAACGGCCAAGCAAAGGTATTCTAAAATTAATTTTAAAGTGTTGGTATAAAAGGTTGTGTTTGGGAACTCACAATCAGTCAAATTGATTTGTTTTTTGATTTTGGTAAAAATAAAGAATGGACAACTTTTGAAAATGAGCCCATAAATTTTTCTTCGACTTGTGATACAAGTGGCCTCGTGGCTCCTGTGCCTGTCCGTTTAAAAACACCCGAGGATAAGCTAATCTCTAGCAGTACTTCTTGTGCTAGTGCCAGTAAAACTCATCAGCTGCAGCTAAAGGCAATTCAGAGGCCCAAACTGTCTGGTCATCATCCCAAAGTATCGAGTGGAACTATAGCACCCCCACCGGTTCGATCTTTTCTAATATCGTTGTCAATGTTCTCTTATGAATTTCGATGCAAAGTATTTATCATACTTTATATTATTTAGTATTAGTAGATGGAAAACATTATATTTAATATTTACAGCCGCCACGTCGAAAAACTCATGTACGAAGCTCGTCGTTGGATCTCAATCGATTGAGTAAGTTCGAATTTAAAAGCAATAATCACTAATCCTACATTTTAGTTGATTTATGATCCCATTGGTTTTCACTCAACCTACTAAGGCGTTCAAAATTAAAAACAAAATAGTATAATTAATGCAGAAATATATATATTAATTAAAACTCTTATTTTTACAGCCATATCATCCGAGATGCAACCTCAATCTTGCAGTGGCACTCGAGGGTCAGACTCGCAACCTCGAAGTTTCCTTTCTCCTTGTCATCAAGGTGGTGCATTCTCAGTCTACCGGAAACCCCAGGCTCCAAAAGCAGCTACGATTCACGAACCTCCCAACATTCCACCCCATTCTTCACACTCTCTTAGTAGTTACTCCACAAAGGTGCAATTAGAACAAGAGGTCGCAGATCTGAGACAAGAAAATGCGATGCTTAGTCGAATGACAGGACAACTCCTGGACCAGCTATCAGCTTTGCAGTCAAAGAGACAAACACTTGGATACAAAATTCATCAGCTACACGGGCAATTTTCATAGAACAATTAAACATTCTTATCTTTTCAAGTTATCCAACTACTAAACTTTACTACCGCACTATACGGTGTATGACTGGTACTGTCAAAAACTTATCACGATGACCATAGGTATTATTCAACCCACTCGTGTAATGGTACTTGTCAATCTTAAGTATTTGCTTACAGTGCCGGCTCAGAAGAACTGTTAAAACTTCTTTGCAAAGGGCACCTGAGTATAATAAAAATATGAATATATTAAACATTATAGCGGCCGTGGTATTCGGAAAAGTACTGCTACACCTAACTAGCCATTAGACAAAGTCTATATTATACCCTACGTATCTACGTATTATGTATCACAGACGCAAAATTGGTAAATCATTTGTAAACTGACTGGCTGTCTGCATATCAATTTTGCATGCATAACTGTATTATGGTGTAACAAGTAAACTATTAGAAAACAAATGGATCTTATTTAAAAGTAACGTCTGCAGGGGAAAACAAAACATAAGGATAAACCCGCATTAAATCCAGGTCCCACTGTCTTAACTTATTCTAATAATCTAGGTCCATGCCGTGGCCCCCCTCTACCCACACCTACAAAGTGACTAAAGAAAACTCTTCGCTGCGACAAAATTTAATTTAAAGTATGTAGGCCTAGGTCTACAATGAAAGGAAAGACTTAAGAATAGAGATCAATAGAGACGTTAAAGAATATATGTACATGACAAGGGGAAGCTATGAGTGATAAAATACATTTGTATCGCTGTAATTTGTATAATTGTATAGTTTAAGAAAACTCTTATCAGTGTTGCTGTATTAATTAGCAAATCAGCTATTCAGTCAGATAAGGTGTAGATTTACTACTGCTACAGAATTGCTATGCGGTAGTAGTGAAATGGCATCTAATTACATAAACTTACCTATGTTATATTTCCTTATTAGTCAATATTTAATTCAGCTACGTCACAAGGGTGATGCGGTTAATTACCACAAAACGGACTCAGCTTTAAAAGCTTATTGTATGCAGTTATGAATGATTGTAATTGGGTCAACTCAAGTTGAGCAAAGATTTAACGGGTGTTCTATAAGAGTAAAATCATAATCTGAAGGGCTTTCTAGCCCTGCTGGTGAAGTTAGGCTAAAAGCTACAACACCAAAGCAATTAAATTTTGAAATAACTAATAATATGTATACCTTGCATTTTACTCATTGATTTTTATAATGATAATTCATTACTTATTATTTGATTAAGGCAGCCCTGTTATTCTATAAGATCGAAATTGTATATGATTTATAATTTTGTACTCAATTATTCGCTCGCTAAAGTAAGTTGAATCCATGTAAAAGGTTGTCATTAGAAAGGTCGCTTCCAAAGATATAAATCCTTTCTACCTACATCTTATATTTTTGCGTAGCTTTGTATGATTCAAGAAATCTTTTTATCAAAGAAATCGGTCTGTGAACCCAACATTCCCCACATTACATTCCTATAATAAACTACAATACAAGCTTAAATATTTTATCTTAATATTTAAGAAAATACTTGACTTTTCTCAATTTGTTTGTGCGTAGAGGAGAAAGTTGTAAATTGTGGGGGTGAAGAAATGAAGTTGAAAGATTTTTTTACCAATGTAATGTAATATTCCTGTTAAAATTTCCAAAATCAAATTAAGAATATAAGGAGGACAGGTTAACATTACAGAAAATTAAAATCACTCGCAATTTCAACCAGCAAATGGATGATCAGTTCATTACTAAAATTTCTTTACAGAACTAAAATAACAAATTAAGAAAGGTTATAGGTATTCCCTTAAATCCTAAGATAAAAAGTTTAATGCAATGTGTTGGGGATGGAGATTTTGGGGTATTGGGTCATCCATTCAAGAAACTCATATTCAATCAAATTGGGAATACTTAAGATTAGTAAATATGAATTAGAAATGACATAATGATCACAATGAGTATCAACGGGAGAGAGAGTGAGTTTGATACTTGGATATTATTATTATTGTTGTAATGTATTTTATTTTGATGGTGCGATAAGTTATATGTGTCTATTGCTGAATTTCTGTTTCAAAGAATTTTATGAACTCTCATAGATTCCTTGTCAAATTTGTACATACTGTAAAAGAGTACATTATGATTCCATCGTTTGTTTTCACTTACGAACACAGGCCATTGTATTGTAATAATATGGTATCTTATAGAGATTGACGTTAGACCGAACTTACCATTTTGACTTGTCATTAGTTTTATAAATCTTGTTTTTGTGGCCACTGATTTCTAACTGATAATGAATTAGGAAAAGGCAATATTAACTATTTTAGAAAATTATACTATTGCCGTATTGTGAATTTATTTTATGAGATGAAATGATGTGTAAGGATACAAAATAAAAGCAGATGGGACATTAAAACAGTTTAATGAATTATTATATTATTCGCTTCGTTCTTGACTATCTATTGTAGTATAAATGTTCTAGTATGAATGAATCATGAATTAACATCGGATCAGATTTGTCATAATTATATGATACTTATAAATCACGGTGTTTTTCATGAAAAATTTTCATGCTAATATGGATAGCATCCTATTTTATAATTGACTAGAGATAATTTTCTTTTGCTATGCATTTTGTCAGTTTTTGACCTATATAGCCTTATGCTATATCTCAAAAAATCACAAAAAAAGGAAATACGGTACAATATATACTAGACTATAGAATTTTTGACCTTACAAGGTCATCTTACATTTAACATGTAATCACCATAAGGCCATGCTATAGGAGGAAGCGTAGCGGCGGGCCTAAGAATACTTAGTAGTGTTCATAATTCAGTGTTTTTTAACTACAAAAAATTCTGGAAATTAAAATGTCCTATCAAAAATTCCGATTTATTAAGGAAATCAATGCAAAATTTAATGAGACGGCACTAAAGCATGGGTTAGGTTTTGAAGTGATATCAAAACGGGCTTTTAAAGCATATATCCTTCGGTTAGCATCCAACCCAGTTTTCATACTAGACGTCCAGAATTCTTCGATTCTGTAAAGAAACAAGCTCAATTCTAAAACGAAGGACAATGGGATAGGTGGTAATTATTGTTATAAAAAAATCATTACTGAAAAGAAGAAAAAAACGTAGCGTAATTTTTTAAAATCCCTAGTAAGTCAAAGTGGCTCCAAAAACCTCTTGACTTTTGACATTTGCACACTGTTTGCAACTATTGCAACAAGTTTCCATAAAGATCCATACTGTGCCATGCCATCTGGGGTATTTTAGATCAGAAGGGAGACAAAGAGGAGAGGGATTTTATAGCTTTTTGTAAACATTTACTCTTTCTGCCTCTCTCTCATTTGTCTATAGTGGACTGCTCGGCTAATCTTCTTGGCTAGATTCAACATTAAAAACCCTCCTCACTTGGCCAAAGAAGATTGAATTTGAGATCTCACTATTTCTTTCTTCTTCCTTCGCCTCCTTACAACTTTGTCTTCTGTCATCTTTCTAGACAAAGAATTTCGGATTTCTTTTCCTGCACTCGTTTTAATAGCTTTTCACTTGATCTTTGAAAGTTTTCATACAGTCGTAATAGTGGGTCACAGGTCACAGTAGATTCTTATTTGTTGAGTAAACCGGCGTTTAGGGTTAGGCCAAGAAAGAAGTTTTTAAAATTGTAGGAGGGATATTAATCATTCTGGCTGACACTCGTCATCATGGCTGTTAGAGATAACACTGACGCGTCCCGGACCAATAAAAAGGTGAACCTCATTTCTCACTTTATTAATACATAATTATGTTAAATGTGTTTTGTAATAATTTGTCCTTCAGTTCAAAACCGTGAAGATCTCATGCGTTTAATACTAATGATGAATGTAGTTAATTTTAAAAGTTATTTTTTTACTTTTTTGTAATAGGGGATCCACGTGAAACCGGAACTTCTTGCGAAATGGGGCATCCCATTGAATACGGTATGTACGAGTAATTGCTAGACTTCTGATTAATCATGGTTGTCACATTTGTAAGCAGTTTTTGTTTTTATCTCTACAAGGTTTAATTTTATGGTGTGTGTTGTCATACAGGTCGTCCATGAGGTGAATAACATAGTGCTAACTCACCCCAGTGCGCCCCATATCGATATCAGTGTGGGTAAGGATATTCAACTTAACATTATATAGAATTAAGTAGAATTAAGTCATTTTCATTATTAAATTTAACAATTATGCTTATTGAATTGTTGCAGGCGTATGCATTAAAATGGAAGTAGAGGTGCAAGTGCCTAAGATCTCGAAGGGGAAGTCTAAGGCCAAAGTTTAGATGATCTGGGTTCTGGGGTTTGATGAAGTTAAACATAGGACTCAACTATTTCAACTAATCTCCGATGCTCCAAAGACAATAACTCATCAACTACAGATGAACATTTACATTACCTTATTAGTATATATATATATTTGTATTCAAACTCTTCGACTAGATCTCACTTTGTTCCTTAAAAGGAATGTCAGACTGATATTTCGATTCCGAATAATCTGCACTTGTATTCCTGTTAAATGCCAATGAAATAAGTACAATTACGACCTAGGGACTAGCAAGCCTAGCTACAAACAAACATCATTTATATAAACTAGTCGCGGGTGCGGGTTCATTAATAAAATATAAGCTTGATTTAAAATACTCCTCTTGTGTGAAAGGTTTGGAATGCTCTATAATTTATTTAAGTGACATACGCATACACTAGACTAAAGTTCTTGACTACAACTTATAAATGTTTTTAGAAACAAATGGCAATTCGTGTTAAAGGAAAGGTCGGTTTTTGGTTGAATTAAGCTCATACCTACACATATCAAGGGAAAAATGATTAAATTCTTTTTCAATCAATTGGAATCAATTAATTAGTATTCTTCATTTGGTGATGTATTAATGTAGATGTTTAAAACCTTGTTATTGTAGAATTTTTTGTGAAAGATCTGACGGTTTGTACCCAAAAATTGTTCATTCCTAGAAGGTGGAGACGGTTCTATATTTAATATCAATACTGTATTTATCGTTTATAAATAAATTTCGCTGACTTGAACTTAAATAAAATTCACGTGTAAAAGTTTTTTTTGAACTTATGATTAAGGAATTAATAATATTCGTTCAAACAAAACTTCTTACTTTATATATTATAGTAGCCTTCCAACCACCCGCGTGAATGCGGTTGCAAGAATGAAAAAGCGCAATTAGAAATGATCACATATTGAGTTAGAAACATTAAGCTCCAGGTTTGGACATAATTAAAACACCCAGACCTACCTTGATTAAAACAACACGCATCTTTTTTAATTAACTTAAAACTCCGTTAACGTTATTTATAACTAACCAAATCGCATTTAAAAGTGCTCGGTCCTCAAAGACCTTGTTTAAAATAATAAACCCCCATTTAAATTACTTAACTCTAATAGACATTGTTTAAAATAATAAATCCCCATCTAAATGACTTAACTCCCACCGTGTTTATAATAATAAATCCCCATCTAAATGACTTAACTCCCATAAACCGTGTTTAAAATAACAAACCCCCATCTAAATGACTTAACACCCATAAACCGTGTTTATAATAACAAACCCCCATCTAAATTACTTAAGTCTTATAGACATTGTTTAAAATAATAAACCCCCATTTAAATTACTTAACTCTAATAGACATTGTTTAAAATAATAAATCCCCATCTAAATGACTTAACTCCCATAGACCGTATTTAAAGCAATAAACCCCATTTAAATTACGGAACCTCATAGACCTAATTTTAAAAATATAACCCCTTCTAACATAACCGAACCACATGACC
>JAQGBU010000068.1:0-77140 GCA_034698605.1 Isotoma decorata
GGGGGGGATTATTCCGGGGGGGGGAGTTAATATTTGAAACATCGTGTAGACCCGGGGGAGTTATTTAGGGGGGGGGGGGGCTTATTCCGGGGGGGGTTCTATACCGGGAAATACGGTAACTCCTTTTTATTACTTAATAAACAATTATGATAAACTAGTCTAGAATACAGTCTAACTTTTAGAATAACTATTTAGATTCAAAATTCTTGAATCATGATGGAAATTTGAACAGTAAAAACTTAGTAGTATGCTCATTTAAAGAAATTTCCACGCTTCTACTTCTAACTCTACATCACTCCCAAGGATTAATTAGGATTTTTGATATGAACGATGAACCAACTTCAGTTACGTAATGGAATGCAAAAAATATGAAAACATTTCATTACAGATTACAGCCCATGATTTTACAAGCTTAATTGCTACTATTTATTTATTTGAAAATCACAGATTATTATACTTAACGAAAAAGATACGGAAAAGCTAGAACTAAAGAAACGACTGAAGAAACGGGTCCTCTATAACATGACAAGAGGGCTAGTCCACTATACTACACTAAACAAACCCATCAGAAATGACAAGGCCTTTTGCTACTAGAATGAGAGAACAGGAAGATTAAGATTGTTAGCTGGTAAGGATTTTTAGTAATACTAGTTGCAATGCTACAACAAAAGTCGGATGCTCCTATCGAGGAAAGTTTAGTGAAAGTGAAAGAGACAAGTTAGGAAAATTTGTATCTGGAAGGGGCGAAAACCAAATTAATCTCAATTTACATTCGGAAGCGTTTATAAAGGTATTAACTGATTCTACCTGATATGTAGGATTATCGTTCTATGTCAGTCCTCAACTATCATAAAATACATAGTAGATGCAATGTGAGACTGAATTCAGTCTTACTCTAGAAACTGTTGAGAGTGTTATGTTTTTGCTTGTGATTTTCCCTGTCTCTCTAATTCTCTGAATCCAAGTTTAGTTAGGAGTGAGAATTTTTTGGGACTTGTAATTTGTAATCTAGGCTCATCACATTGCCCAGTTATGTCTCTTTTAGTGGAAAAAAGTAAGTTTCCACTGACTGGTCTGGTAGATATCATAGTTCCGTGGTACCGTGGATTCGATGAGATTCAGGCAATTTGCAGATATGTGGAATGGGAATAGGTGAAAAAAGGCAATAAGATCAATGAAGGAGCAGAGAGTAGAAAGTCTAAGTCGCCGTCCGCTCTCTCATATCATTTGTCCACCGGAGACTTCTGGTTTTAAGAGCATGTCAAGATAAATTCGGCTCATCCAAACTTTTTTTTGCAATGAGTCATTCTTAATGACCTCCACTCACATCCATACGTATGTCTGCTGACACTTTCTTCTAAATGACTTTGCTATGTTGGCTCCGCTTTTTTACCAACGAGATCTTTTCCATTTACTACTTACTACTCCTCCTCACGCATTCCTTTCTCCAAAATTTCCAGAAGAATTGATTACCTTCGGCTGAATAATTTGAGTCACTTCCAACTTTTATGCATCCATACCCTTCGACATTATTACATTAATTTGCCCAAATTATATCATCCATGAAATGCAACTATGCATCAGACAATTAATATCTAATATGAAATTTAGTTTACGATTTTATTTTTTGTTTATAGAGTGGAAAAGCGAAAGAAATCTACACGAAAAATACGTCAACATAACTTTTTATACTTTGAGTAATTCCTTTCCTTAGGGTGTACAACATAATGTTTAAAGTACAAATTTATCAATTAGAATTTGACTTATCATAAACAATAAAACCACTTTTAACAACCATCTGAATTAGATTTTCATGTTCCCCAAATTGGTATATTAAATGTTCCCATCTGAAAGAATGCAATAGTTATTGTAACGTATGGGAAACTCTGTAGATAAAATCTGGTAAATGTAGGTAAATATCTTACGTCGGCACATCAATCAGTACCACATCCGCTTTTTTTCCTACTTCAATGGATCCATGAGTGGTAGAGAGTCCTAAGGAAGCTGCAGCATTAATCGTACTAGCTACAAGGGCTTCTTCTAGACTCATGTGACATATTATACACGCAAGGTGCATAACCATTGGCTAAAAAGAAATAAAAAAACGTATAGTCATTATAATAAGGATAATGGTAGGATTTTAATCCTAGGAAGTTTTTATATAATGGAGACTTTTAGGTAAATGCAGACATTTTTACTCCTGGAAGGGTATTCGGATCATTCTTCTCCCACATCTCATTCCCCTTAGTTCATGTTCGACACTTCATCCCCAATAATGTGATTTGAGATTTACATTATAAAAAGAGCAAAAGATAAGCAGAACAAAACATAAGCAATGGGTATACCAAAGGGGTGTAGACACACCCAGGTTTATGAGGGGGTGTGGCCAATTTTAGTGCATTGACGAACACAATATTCCCTTTGATTATTTGGACCCCGTTTGGGAAAAGAGACTAAAAACGTCGACCCTGTAAAAAGTTACAGTGCCCACACATACACACGGATTGACTAACGGACACCAGCGTTCCCATAAAAGTGGCCCGTGCCCCTTAATTAAGAGATACATAGTAATAAATATAAACCTCTCTCTATATAGGGGCAGATGGGTCTAAATGACTAATAATAGGACAAGGGCCTAAATTCTCTATGATTATAAAATGGGGAATGAAGTGCAGGGGGGATAAAATGCAAGGGTATGAAGAGTGGGGGATTAAATGTGGGGATGAACGATCCTGAAATCGCTGAAAGAACTCACCATGGCAAGGCAAAAAGCATTGGGATTGAAGTCAGATCCAAGGGCGATTGGAACTTTGGCTTCGATCATTTTTCTTACTGGTGGAGCCTCCAGTCTCAAAATGTAAGCCGTAGTAGGTAAAATTACACCAATGGAACCATTCTTAGCCATTTCATTTATTGCTGTGTCTGATATTTGTTCCAAGTGGCTCATCACTTCGGCTCCTATTGAGCCTCCCATCTAAAAGTACATGAAAAAGTCATCTTAGCTTAACAGGAATCGCTAAATAACTCACTTCACTTGGTGCTTTCACCCTCTGTGTCTACTTTCACCATCTCACTTTCCTCAAATAATCATCTCTTACTCATTTCAGTTAAGCATCACGTGTCTCATCCCACCCAAACAAAATGAACAAGAACTTTGTCTATTAAAATACTTTCTACTTCTTCTTGGCTATTATTATTTTGTTCTTCACTACAATACATATAGTATATTACAACACAAAAAATTTAATTCCGCTTAACATTAGTTAAGAAGTAGATAAAATTTGGTGAGAATGAGATAATACATAGATCAATTCTAATAAGATTGACACTTGGCATTGTCAAAGATCTCAGATAAAACTAATAAACTTGGAATGATGTAATTCGAGATTTTGCTACGACTATAGATATTATGAGATTATTTTGATGATATTTATCGTCTTTATTTTCTGCGAAGACTTAATGGGTTTCGTCCCTAGACACCTATTTTATTAAGTTATAAAAATAGTATCGCTAAAAGAAAACTATTACTTAAAGGAAAATACGAAGAAAAAGATTTCTGGCCCAGGCAGTTTAACTTCAACGTAAGAATCACAACTGTAAAAGATTGTAGTACACATTTTTGATATTTCCCTTTCCCCTTTTTAACCAAATTTGAGGTCCCAGATAGAAAACATCAGAAATGAAATTAGAAATGAAACTGAATTTGTGATTTTGTCTAAACATATTTGGGTAGGGGAGAAGTTGGGCCTAAACTTTCTCAATTTCGATGAAAAAGGTTGCAGGTAACATGAGTAGGTACCTCAGCACCACCAAGGGGATGAATCTCATCAGCATGGAAATTCATTCTGAGGCCCAAAGCTCGTCCAGCCTCTAGTATTTGTCGTGAAGTTTCCAACTCAAAGACGCCTTTCTCACAAAATACATCTATGTTATCCACAGAGACTTCACCGAGTCTAATAGCTCTTGCGATTGCTGGAAGTTGTTCGTTAATAATGGCCCTAGTTGCAGCCTCTTCGGTCATGTCTCTATATAAAAACAACAATCGGAGAGACAATTTAATAATAACTACATATCCAGCAAGTTACTCACCACCCCTGGAGGATTTTATTACAAAAGTATCAGTGTTCTATATGCCATTAGGTCCGAGTTGAATGTTAAGATTTCATTATATGTAGTCTATAAAGGGAATTGAGTATTTTAGTCCATTTGCGAATGTAGTGGAAATATGGTAGTAGGGAAGCCAAAGATAAGTTATTACTAACGCTAGTTGCTTAGGTAAAACAATCTACTTTTCTGTTAACTCTATTAGGTTCATATTACGTATACATGTACGAACTTAGGAATCGCATGTGCTCCGCAATACGTGATGGAGATGTCCACGAATGATATTTCCCTTTTGGCTCGCTCAAGAACTCTTAACATCTTCAACTCGGTCTCTGTATTCAGCCCGTAGCCGGATTTACATTCCACAGCTGTTGTTCCTGTCATGTTCAACACATGGGAATCCATTTATTTTCATGTAAAGCAAAAGCCATGAGATAGATCTCTCTTTTCCTCTCCCTTCCTGTCTCCAATCTCTGAATTTGTTTAAACAAACAGACAACATACTTGACTGTTTTCTTGGATGTACCCATGCAACCCATGGAACCAAACCAACTTCAGCTTTTAGAGACAGACAGGTGAAAGTGTAATTGAATCTGGAGAAATTGATCTACCTGATTTAGACATTCGGATCAGCCTTTCTCTCAAAAGGCGGAAGAGCTCTTCCTCTGACGCTCTACGCGTATGTTCCACTGTGTAATGAATCCCTCCTCCAGCATTATGTATATCCATGTAACTAGCCCCAGCCAACTGATAAATTTAATAAAAAGTTACACTATTTACTTCATGAACAACAGAGAAAAGTTAACCCATCGTTAGACAGATTTACAATAGCTCTGTAAAACATGGCCACTACTATTTTTTGCAGACTTGTTGGCATACAAAACACAAAGCTATAAAATTCGAATCGGAAACAAGACATTTATAAATGAAAGCGATGAAGCAAGGTAAAACACGGAAAGGAGGGAATTTTCTCTGATCTCAAAGCCCGACATAAAACATTAGGAGAAAGCAATTGAGGAGGACTTTGTAAAACTGTAAAAGCCTGGTGAGTCCGGAGGAGAAAAGGGGTAACGGGTGAAAGTAAGCATAAAGAAAGTAAGTACACGGATCCAGATTGAAATCGAAACCATATGCACTATGGGAAACTACTATGGAAGAGAAGGTTAGGAAATCCCAATGGGATCAACAAGAAATCCATGTCCCATGTATGGTTCCACGTTTCAGCCCCGTAAAAGGTATTTATTCGCATGGGTTGTAAAAGGTAAGGTGTGTACTAACAATAAGTAAGCTGAAGGTAAGTGTAATATGTACCTTCATACGAAATTCGTGAACTCGATCTCCGGCCCATACGGGATGAGTATGAGCGTCAATAAAACCAGGTAAAATGCACAAATCGGATGCATCAACGGTTCTCTCGAAACTTGCATTTCGATATTTGGCCCTGATTTCACTATCAAAACCAATTGCAGCAATAGCTCCGTCTCTAAAAGAAGTAAAAATAAATAAAATAAAAATACAAGATTTAGAGGGTTAGTATAGCATAACTAAATAAGTAAGCTTTCCATTTCTAGAAGTGTTCTGGGGAAAATAAAAACTGGATGCATTGTTGGATTTCTATTTGAAAGTACATAAAAAAGGCTTTGTTCAAATCAATCGCATAAAGTGGAATGAAACATATTTTACAGTAAAATGAGTACGCCTACCGAGTTTATCTTAATTGGTTGTGTAACAGCATTTGTATACACAATAATATTCTGTTCATAAAACTTTCTTTGAGGATGATATTTACATGAATTGCCTAGTTTTTATGTACAAATTAATGACTGAAAGGTATCTTGAAAGAAAGATTTGCTAAACCGGCTACTGGATGTTTTTTCCGTGCTAGGTCACTTTGTCTAATCCATTTTGTCTAATGGTACATGATCGAATATTCTTTGTCTAATGCATTTTGTCTAAAAAAATTTTATGTCTAATACCATTTGGTCTAATTTTATTTTTTTTCATTTTAATCATCAATAATCATCCTGTCAATTTGGGAAGCGACCTCACACATAGGCAAAGTAGGATTATTTACCATAGCTGATTTTGCTGTAGCTAAGATTTTCCGAGCCCTAATTCTGAAATGAAAATTACAAAAATTTCCCACTGTGATAAATATTTTAAATACCGTTTTGTAGTTTTAACACTCACTTATCAGGATCAGGCAGATGCAGTGTGTGGCCAGTACTCACACAAAATCTCCCCTCATCTTTGTACCAAATTATCCTTCCTTTACAGTTTTTAGGTCTGTGATTACAGCTATAGCTCACCGTGTTGTTTTTTTTAATTTGTACTGTTCTCCTCGTATAAATAACCATCGAAGGATATTAAATCCTTCTTGGTTTTGGTACTTGGTATGCAGGTTAATAAATGACTCGGATAATTTTTTTAACATTTTAAATTTTTGAACAATTTAAGCTGTGCACACGAAGGAACATACTTTTGTACTAACAGAAGTGAAGTAGAAGTTCCGAGTTTATTTTTAGCAGAAATAACAAACTAGCATTAGACTAATGTGCATTAGACAAAATACACATTAGACAAAATGCAAATTAGACAAAGAATATTAGACAATGTACCATTAGACAAAATGGATTAGACAAAGTGACATAGAATCGAATGTGGTTTTACAGTTTAAAATAATTATGGAGGAGATTTATTGAAGAAAAAACGATTCTATGTCATATAATTATTTTAAACTGTAAAACCACATTCATGACGGCAGTGCATTTGCAACATGTCCGTGCAATTGCAAGTACTTAAGTATGAAAAAAATTGAATTTTGACTGCATGCTTTCCCTATATTTCATTTATTATTATACATTTTTTTCATTACTTTTTGTGGTCTTTCTAATTTTTATTAGCTCTACCCTATTTTCAATAAACCTTGTTTTCATTCTCATCATCATACAGGCCATTATGCAGTAGAATGTAGCAAGTCATAAAAATGTCGTGTTCTTATTCTTCTAACTTTTCTAATCGTTTTTGAACTTTTTTCTGTTTTCTAACTTTCCTTCCCTGAATCGATTTGATGGATCTTTGATTCAGTTGTCTTGTCTTAACAGTTTTACCTGAAGTAACTGCCTCCTGCCATTAGTTACAAACTCATCAACGAGTTCTGTGATTAAATTAGCTACTCAGTAAATTCAAATGAAAAATACCTGCCACAACGCGGAAACTGATAAAAAACTAGTTGTACGAGACATTTTTTATGAACACATTCAAAATGTAGATTGCCATCGTTAAGGAAATGTACAAGTAAAAATAAATGTACATTTATTTGTCTGATATTGTTTATCATCTCTACAACCATTCCTACCTGTCTCCTTCCTCTTTTAGATTCAAAATGACATAAATGCTCTATTTGGTTTCCTATTTTTTCATCTAAATTGCGTACATATATATCCATATACACTCTTGCAGCTTCATAAAACGCCAGCTGCAGTTTTATTCTAAAAAGGCTTTTCATTGCAATGCAATTTATTTCAAAGCAGAAAAAAGCCTTTACCTCACGGATACGGAAATTTCAAATGCCACATACTTGTGTTCAAATACAAACAGTCGTTTCTTATGGACTAAAAATTTGCATAGTTCCCTGTTGTTGTTCCTTTCTATTGCAGTTCATCTTAAAAACTGGAATTGACTTTGAGTATGAGATGCTGTGTCGTTGTGTGCCAAAATACTTCCTTCCTTTCTGATTTATTTCCCCATCCCATGCTCATGATGGTAAGAATGATATAATACATGCACTCACTCTGGCTCGTCATTATAGTTATAATAAAACCCTTTCCAGCATTTTCAATTTAATTTTCCTTACATCTTGATAATACGCAACAAACAAGAGTAAGTGAAGAACATAAACTGCTATCAATTCAAAAGCCATAGCGTTTCGTGTACAGTGTAATAGCGTGATTATGCCAGAAAGGTCGAAGTAATTTTTACGATTTAATGTTCAGCAAGAAAAACATCGGTCTTATGTTTTCGAAGGTCATCAGTTGAAAGTAGCTGGAGTTTTAATAGTAGCTTAAGTGATGACAACCAAGATATTTGATTGGTCACTCTGACATACTTCATTGCAAGACAAACATACAAGAATATTGTACCGTACCGTAAACTCGATTCAGAACCCCCTTTAATGGTATTTATGAAATAAATTGCCCCGAAATAAATCACCCCACTCATTTATATGCTTAACACAAAACTATACAAGCTTAGACAGTCGGTTACAAATGGTTACAAAAATGATGTTTCAGCTTATAAAATACATGTTAGCCATAAAAGGAGAAAGATACAAATATGGGGACAAACTAAAAAGGCACACATTTGTATTTTGTATAAAATGGGTCAAATTTATCGTAAAACGGTCAAAATGCTCCTGTCTATATCCTCTAAAAAAATGTTTTCCCCCACGAAAATTCCCATGACATATGGCCAACCAGTGTCGAACGGCTAAAACAATAACCCTCATGCCCCATGGGGCTCTGAATTGAGAAACACGGTAAATCAGTCCATTCCATTCATGCAACATTTAAATTATTTAAAATATTTCTTTCTAGTCGCAATAAAACATTATAACTTATTATTCATAAATAATCATACGAACTAACCTTCCAACAACAATTGAGAGACCGTCACCGGGTTTCGCCACGAGTATCTTGAGCCCTTTCATTTGGGGTCCCTTGAGACAGTCTTCCCCTTTCGAGGTCACTTGAACAATTTGTTTAGCAGAATGTATCATTAGCATGATGGGCTCCGTCATCTTGAAGTTTTGGAAATTCTGTAGTATTTCTTAGATGAATAGACAAGGTTTTAATCGTTTTAATTGACAAAATTAAAAGATAAAAGGAACAGCCACAGCGTACGACCAATGCAGTGATGTTGCCAATAATAACTTTCTCAGCAATACTTGATTTGCTTACACTTCTTACAAAACTGCTACACTTCACTGCTACTTTATATGATCAATATGTCGGAAAAGAAAATGTCAACAGTTTTATTAAGTATAAAATCTTTATACTTAAAACGCGATAAGTAATTCAGACTTGTTTTGCTTAGTTGAGCTACAAACTGATTTTGATCGCTTATGATATTTTTTCTTTCATACAAAAGGAAAGATAAAAAATATTTTTGTACTTCTGCTACAACATGTTGGACAGTGCGGGGATGAAATCACAAACAAGTGATCTTGAAGCGTTTAGAACAGAAGTGGTCCCAGTGTCAGTCAGTTGTATGTAAATATTAGCATGAGATCAACATGCACTCATCATCATCCTCTAGGCTGACTACTAATTGTGATTGTGTGATTTGTAACCGACATACCGTAATATACTTGAGATGGCTTAACTGGAAGCTGGATTAATTATCTTCTCAGTCACAGGAGGCAATGAGTCTGCACTAGATTATGTAACATTGTTGTTATTAATATTAATGAAGCATAACAATATTACTGAATCTTTGCAGCATGAGCGTCCTTCAACAACGTTAAAATATACTGATGTTGATCACTATTTACTTGGGTCTTGTTTTTGGCTGTGAAATAATAACTTCTGGATTTAGCTATGGCTGATATAACTAACTACGTGATTCTAGTTCAGATAAGGATTACGTATAAGTAGATGATTTTTTACCAAGAGTATTATAATATTTGAAGAGACAATCTTAATATTAAGTATGCATGAGTTTTCAAACACCAAAATATTTTGTTAACATCTCATACATAATCATAACTCTAGTCAAAGGGCAAAAATGATATGAGATGACAAGTAAGTTTACAATAATCTGCACACATCCAAGAGTAGATCGAATGGTGAACTCTGACTGGATTCTCGGTTCACTGATTGCAACCTGATTTGAGATAACGTGTATAAAAGCGTATAAACGCTTAGGATTGAGATTAGCTTGAGCAAAAGGAAATTGTGAAATCTAAGAGTTCAGTTGAATATCCAGAAAAACTTTATACGATGATGAAGTAGTTCACTTTACACGATTTATAGAAAGCTTGAACCATCAAAACGATACTTGAATAGTTTAGTCTTGGCCTTAATAACAAGTTGCAACAAACTTGGAAATGTCTTCTTTCCTTTCGAAGTTTAAAATATTACAACCGCATCAAGATTTGTAGACTTTTTTGACCAAGCGGATATTGCACACTGAACAAGTTTGATTCTAAAATGCAAAATTTCCAATGTGTATTTTCTTAAAGAACCAGCATGATGCCAACTGAAGAAGCATATTAATTCATATATAAAACCATAACATTCATATAACGTTAGAAATGATTCTAGTAGAAGCTAGTATTTTATAAATACTACTCTTCTCTTCATCTTCTGTAGATCCAGAGACTAGACAAGACAGACAGATATATTTCCACTAACGCTGAAATCATCTTACATAATGTTTCTAAACAAGTTTAAGCCAACAGTTTGAAATAAATCGGTGTGTATGCGTGGTTTGGAGGCATATTGTGAAGAACAAGTCAGAGATGCTATGGGATATGTATTCTTGTGGGATGAAGATGATGATGAGCTCTAAGAAGGTTAAGTTTCTATGTAAGATCACAGATAGTTAGTTAATATTGTTACAAAAAGGAACTTCGAACTTGAGGTTGCAAGCATAATCTAGAAAAACTAAAAAGAGGCATAGAACGTACCATCAGGGGCACATGGTACGCTTATAAAGTGAATCTTGTCATATAGCTAATTCACTAATATTCAGTAATAAATGGATACACCTTTAACTTTTTACAAATATGTCACGCTGCCAAATCATGACCCTTCATAAGCGAAAAAGAGTAACCTTGGACTTCAGTCTCTACTTCTTCTGAATTTTGCCAGGATGCTAGATGCTACTGACTTGACTCGATATCATGCTTATTTTATGCTTAAGTAATACTAATAAAAGTAAAAATGTGCAAATTTCATAATGTAAAGAATTATTTTTAATGCACGGGTTTTGTTGTAGTGAAACAGAATCCCATATAGATATAGAAATAATTGTTACAAAGTTACAACACATACTTTCTTGCCATTAGTAATACAGAAATCAATTCACATAAGTCTGCAAATAGTTTTTCTTATGAACAATGATCATATGCATAAATAATTTTCCCTTTGTCCATCGCAACGCAACCAATTCTCATGGAACAGAAAGTTAATCCGTAGCCCCGTAGGTATATACGCATGGAATAAGCAACTTTAATAATAATAAGGTAGTTATCATGAATAATAATGTTAAAAAAAACTAGACTAACAGGCTTGTCAGGATGTAGACGTTGACATTCAATTTTAATTCCTAGGCTGTACTGTAAACGATAGGGGAAAGATAGGCTTATAAATTAAATAATGTGTGTCCTGACCCTGATGGAATATCTTTGAAATGGTGAAAATGGAGATAGATATTCCTTTTGGTTGAATTGAATAATAATTTTAGGGAATGGATAGTAAGGGAAGGATATTTTTCAAAGGGTAAATAGCAATTTCTCATAATTCAAATAGAAAAAAGGGAAGTCTAAGACGAGGTTTAGTTCACACGTATCTGGACGGAAGTTGGACGAATGTTGTGTATTTCGGGTGAATTGATTTTCTACTAGTAACAATTCCATCCCACATTTTACCAATAATATTTCACCCTTTTCTACAATTCAATTCCTTTTTTATCCAATATCCCATAAAAACTGTTAAAAGAGTCATAAATTTGCTAACATTCCACTTATAAATTGTAAACCATAACTATTTTCGCCTTCAATCCATTAGCTTGTTTATGATATTAGAAGGCTGCAAAATAGGGAAGAAATGGACGAAATAAGGCATCAATATCTCTTATTCTAGAATAGATTTATTTTATGTGTATTTTCAAAATAGGGACTTTTCTCTTTCTGGAATAATGTCCTCGATTTTTATATGAATGTCCGTTGTGGAAAGTTTAATATGATATTAAAAATATTTAAGCTTTATGGAGTAATTATTCTAAGTAAATGTCTTCTATAAAGCTTCATAAAAAATCCGTCAGACTCAATTTAGCAGAAAATATGAATGTTCTTTTTTTGGCCCTCTGACTTAAAATATTTAGCGAATTTAAAAGTCCAATTATAACAAAAACATCAACTGAATAATAGCCTGTATCTGTGTATTAATAAAGACGTATTAAACAAATAAATGTTTTGAGACTCATCCTTTTACATGCCCTTCCTTCGCGTTTCACTTCTGTGACAATTATACAAAGTAACTTGGTTTGAAGAATCTTGTTTAATATATAATTCATCCATATAGATTTAGTAATAAAGTAGTCCTAAATTGGAGCCTTAATAAGCCCTAATTTTTCCTAATTATTCATAATTACTCTTAATATCAAGTACAAACCTACCAAAGCCTTATTTTCATGCCTCTTTTATTACCATTAAATACTCGACGCTGCCAATTGTGCTAATCATCTTTGTTGCTCATGCATAGGCCATATCTCTACTCATCTTTATAGTATCAATGCACCCTTTACTTCATAGTAGTTTCAACTAACTCTACTTTTATTCTAGTTTCTACTGCTAATCAAGTCAACTACACCCTTAAGTCCCTACTACCAGTGTTATTTCCGGTTTAACCACAATTGTTTTCCAATTTCTCCACCATATTCACCCACATCCCCCCATCATCTCTGGCACCCTGCCCTTTTGAAAAATAACCTCAAACCTACGCCTCATCCCAACTTGCAAAAACCCTTATGAACCTCCCAATCGACTAAAACACATCTCATCCCCATCCCTTTTTCTTCCCCCTTCAAAGGGTCAAGGAACAAAGACCCATAACCACAACTAAACCAACTCCTCTACCCCATAGACCAACCTTAACAAGTCATTCATACTAAATCCCATTTATTCCTAAAGATAAACCACAAGAAACAGAGCAACTACTCCTGTGACTTTTAACTTTCCACCCACATCACCACACTAACAAAGACATTCTCACGGCATCTCCCTTCTTTAAAACGAAATGTTAATAACATATTAAATTCCCCTTATATAACAAAACTGAATTCATGGGCTCTTGCACTTATTTCTGTTACTTGTATTCTTCAAGGAAATGTAGAAAAAAATTGGTCACTCTCTCCCTATAAAGCCCCTTCAGTACTATGTAAGTTTTTAGCAGGCAGAGTTCTAGTAGGGTCGAGGAACCTCAAGGATAAACTTTTGTACATAATTCTTGGCTTCTACGAATTTTGTGCACATTTTATAGAAGTACGAATGATAGTTTATGAGACGGAGTGGATGGTGGAAGTAACTAGATAAAGTAAATAATATTATTATGTTGGAACATGTTATAAAAAAATGTGGTGCATGATGATGACCTCACCTTTCCCATATGATTTCAGATACAAAAAGAAAGAACCCATAATAAACTATACATGGCCATTTTATAGTCTAGTATGGACCCATTGTTCTCCTTTCCTTCCTCGTACCCAATATTATTATTATTATCAAATCCCTCATCGTCTTTAAGTTCTATATTGGAAAGGTTTTTTTTTTCATTTTTAAGTCCCCTTAATTCGACACTAAAGTGGAATTTGTAATTGATAAATGCTTAGGTTCTTAAACTCATACTAAATTATCCAGTTAATAATATTGGAATTACTCTTTAGAAGAAGAGTATGTAAAAATTACTTGTCACTTTTGTCAAAAACCAAAAATTATCTAGTTTGTGTGCCTTTTGGCCTTGTGCTGCCTGTATTATCAATTAATTATTATACCCAAGGATAATTTATTAGAAACTTTTTACGCTTTTAGCTTTTCTTCATATATTGTATTTAGGGGTAGGAGGGTAGTCAATATGTATAAGAGGAAAGACAAGGGAAAATTGGATTATAATTTATAATAGTTTGACGTTTATAAATTAATTGAGATCCTTCCTTTGAATGCTTGGAAAACAATGTACAATTAAATATTTAAACATTGATTGTTAAAAGTGTAAAAGTATCATTTGGTAAAATTAATCAATATTGTTAAGAATTAAGTTTTTGGGTCATAGGCAAACTAGTACATTTATACATTAGTATTGTACATACATTGACAAGCTTGTTAGGGTGTAATGGTGAATGGTTTCAGACACACAAAAAAAGAAGTATTGAAATTGAAATTAATTAAACCAGGAACAGAACAACCCTCTACTACTTTTTGCTGGTTAGTACGTTTAAATTAATATAACACTCGTTTTTATTCATTCCTTTTAAACGTAAGCTTGAAGCTAATAATATTGTTCATGTGTCATTTCTGATTGACCATTTAAGCTAGAATGTTAGTGAAGCAGTATTGGACGTGTGACGCTTGAATTTGACGTTAAACTTTATAATATTTGATCCAGCATGTCAAGTCCTTAGAATTATGTGTGACAAATTGCGTAGTTTTATTTCATTCCCACAGATATTCCAGTCTCTTGGTCATCTACAGTCAACAGTGTCCAGCTTTGAGCATACTGAAACTTTTGAATCCGTGGTAGGCATTCATTGATTGAGTACCGTTTTCAATTAAGGTCAAAGGTTACCACCCGTCACCATCCCAAGTAATATCTCGAACACGTAGACACGAAATAACTGACACTCCACACGCTTCACTCTTCCTTGACAACGAAGTTGGAAGTAAATAAAATCATTTGATAAGAACAAAGAAATAGAAAATACACCCACTACACTTCACACTTGTATATTGTATTTGTAATTACAGAAGTAATCCGTAATCAATGCAAAACAAAATTTGCAGATGACATAAAACTGAAAACCGATAAATGCGACAAAAAAAATTAATAAGAAATATAATTAGTGATGGAATGAAGTAAAGAATCCCATTTAAAGTCATATTAATTCAATTATTAGTATTTCTATTGCGAATTTGACCAATTATCCGTGTTATTCAATAGTTGATTGTTAACTACAAACAACTACCTAGTTTATCAACAGAAAAATTGTAAGTCGTTTCGAGTGCAGTGCTCAGTATTGCCAGACGTTCCTTTATCGTTACATTCAAACTTCTTGGACACAGTACACAGTACAGGTTGCATGTGTACACTACACGACACACTATATTTGATATAAATCACTATATAAATTACTACACTGACACTGTTGACTGTAGACTGGATGGATAAATAAAAAATTGACCCATGTATAAGCCTTAAGCGTTGTCCCCCCCTTAATGTATAATGGTTATGAAAAACAAAAAATATCTTAACAATGTGTGTATTCTTATATTTATTTAAAGGAATCGAAGAAACTTACGAGACTTTGCTGCTTGTACTTGATTATTGGTAAGAAACAGTTTGTAGTATTTATTTAAAGACGTTTTAACTGTAATTATAGCTCATAGTTAATTGTGTCTTGTGTTATGTAAATTATGGTGGTTGATTGTGTTTTGTTGTTTGTGTTGGTGTACCTGAGCCAGCTTGGGCACATTTATAATCTGTAAGAAATCGAGCACCGTTCGTGTCAGTGTGTGTAGTTTCGTGGACAGAATTACTCTCTTCTACTTTACTTTGTAATTGTGAACAAACAAAAATTAAAAGTACTAATATTAATTGCTGTTTCAATTTTTAGCAACTGAAGTTACTGAAGTGGGAGCCTTTTTTGCTGGTGATATATTGAAAATTGTGGCCAAGAAAGAAGTGCAACATAGATTTATATGTAAAAGAAAATTCTATAGCGTAACTTTTAATTCTCAAAATGACAATTTTATCGAAAAAGAAAGGAAATTGTACGAAAAACAGTAGCAGCGAGGTTGACAGTGGGGATCATAGTGGAACTCATTCCATAAGTTTGGCCTTACCACACTCTCAGCTTCAGGTAACTAATCAAATTTTAAAATATTTCGGAAGTTTTATACGCGTAGATGCTAAACACTATGCTATGCTACACATACTACGACTACTAGTACTTTAACATAAACAGTAATGTGTAGGGAGAGCATTCTAAAATGAGAGACTTGTCCCTTAGAAATAACAGGGGTTTGCACGAGTGAGGTCATCCAGTTCTACCTAAGGTTACTCAATTGTGCATACCAACGTTTCTGTTAATTATTCGGCTCTAGAACATTACATCTGTCAGATTATGCCGGACAATACGTCCCCTGGTACTTGTGAAAAATATAATGTTTTAAACGGTATGGCCTCCGAAGCCGATAAGTCTTTCAACAATAATAATGAGAGATACTGACTTCTATTACGAATCTACAAGTTAATGCTAAAATAACAGAAATAACAGACATGACAAATATAAAATACATTCTGGAATAAGCCCTAATCTGATCGATTTCCTAACTTTGAATTATTAGGTAATACCAATATTGAGGATTTCTTGATAAAAATAAGTACGAAGTAAAGTTTAACATGGCTAGAAAGAGGCAAAAGGGTCTTCCTTTTAATAAATTTAATTATACTTAGGGACATATTGTCCGGCCAATTATTTGAAATGTCAGCTAAAACTCTCTGATGTAAAGTATTATTGGTTGGGTGAGTTATACTACGCGTGTTATCACTTTTATCACCAGGCCTTTATTTGCTGAAAAAATATAATTCTCACGAGCAACAGCTGTTAATAATGCTAAAATTATGGCTAATTATTCTGATATATTAATTGCAAGCTACAATAGTTTTGATATTTCAAAGGATTCATAACCGTATACAACGAAGGAAAAATTATTTCCCCTTCTATTCTAACTGCTTAACGTTTATACACATGGACGTGATCATAAGTAGATTTGACGATTTGAGATTACAATTGTTGGTTATTTTAATTCATTCACATTGTATTTACAAATATTTAGCCTGAAAACCTACCCATTGGGACAGAACGTATTTACGGGAACGAACGGTCATCCGCATCTCAGATATGGTCGCATAGTCAAAACTTGTCTCATGGACACGGTCTTAATAATACTCGGGAAGAAAAGAGAGCTTCTCAAACACATCAGTATGAGCACATTGAATCCAGCGGCCCTCATGGAAAGCGTCGTCACCGTGCATCTCCCATAAGGTACCCTATAACAAATCCCGAAATTTATTATTTTT
Organism: Isotoma decorata; assembly: GCA_034698605.1. Lineage (NCBI taxonomy): Eukaryota > Metazoa > Arthropoda > Collembola > Entomobryomorpha > Isotomidae > Isotoma > Isotoma decorata. The sequence goes on from JAQGBU010000068.1 coordinate 17,184, forward strand.
TAAATTTTTAGCCCGAGCCTAGGGCTTATGAACCCGGTATGTCTGTCCGTCCGTCTGTCTGACGATAACTAAAGACTGCATTAACCAATTTGGATGAAATTTTGACCACACCTTTATTTCACCAAATCAGGAACCGAGTTCGAAGATGGGCTATGCGTCACAAGTTGTTTGTCCGTGGGTGGGCCAAAACCCCCACCGGTCATGGAATTTACGCCCTTTTTTGAAAATGGTCATAGAAAGCTGGAATTTGGCATGGGGGCTTCAAATAGCAAATTTAAATGAAATCTTAATCCAAATTTCATTTTTTTGTGGTTTGAATGACCCAACTGTCACTGTGTGACCCCTACTGGTTTTGGAAATTCAACTTGGGAAGCTGAAATTTGGCATGGGGGCTACAAATAGCAAATTTACATGAAATCTTAAGCCAAATTTCATTTTTAGTCACCTATTATGAAATAAAAGTCTTCATGCCTAGGCTCGGGCTAAACCAAGTTGCACTGGGAAGTTTTTATTTACAGGGATTAGTCACGACACCAAGAGATCTAAAATTGAAAATGAAATACCTAAATCATATACAATTATAATATAGGACTCACTAACAAATTCACAATATTCGGCGCTTTATTCTTTGTATTTATGAGCTATAAATATAATATTTGACAAATAAACGTAGAGAAAAATTACAGGCCAGCTACCGTAATTATCTAAATATGACCCTTCAGAAATGATTCCGATCCCTAAGATCCCTGTTACCTGTGTATTCTTTACAGTGTCCAGCGTTAACGTTTTCATTCGTTTGAATATGTTGAAATAGTTTTTAGTTTGAAAAATTGTCTGCGGTGCGTACGGTGGTACTGGTACTAATAAATTTGAAATTGTAAGCAAAGGCAGTTGGCATTTACGTAATATTATTGTCTACTAACGCATAACACAACGGCAAGGTTCAAATATGGAAATCCTTACCTCTATAGTATTCCATAGAGTAATGAAAGTGGGAATATAAAGAGGCAGTTTAGTTGGTCTAAGACACTAATTTAATGAGACGTTTAAATGGTAGCACATTTCAGTTTAACAATAATAAGTCAGAAGGTATAAAAAATTTTTCAGTCTGCGTCTCTCTCCTGTCTGTCTGGGCAACATAAACATGTAGATGTTAGGAAATGGTTGGCGAAGCGATTGTTGCTACTGGAGATCGTTTATTTACATGAGTGAGGCTCAAATGCACGTGGACAATCGTTTTGGATCCACAAAGTAGATACTGCTCAATACTTCTGAACTCGTCATCAGCTGAGTCAAACACAAACAGAAGGATAGAAAGCTTTGTCCCACGTTTAGAATTTCCTCAAATAAAACCATTAAATAGGATTAAAAAAAATTAGGATTAGTTGATTTATCACATAGTCTCGTACAACAAAAATGGATTCTGAGCTGCCGAATTTGGAAAAACTTTCTCTAAAGGATTGTGAAAGAGCAGCAGAGTGGTAGATTCAATATTGTGACCTTGGGAGTCAATATAATATCCGAAAATGCTACCTACCCAATATATAGTTTTTACCATCCGGGGATTTATTTAAATCCACATTTATTGTTTACAGTTTTATAGGTTTGGTTTCCATTTTGTTCACAGGTGCTCCAGAACAAAACACAGTAGGCTTGAACGTGATCGATCTACAGCATCTTCCCCTAATGGAAGTGCCACGGGGTCTCCAGGGAGTTCGTCCCCAGCAGAACCAACGACATCAATTTGTAAGCTTCCGATACCTTCTAGCCCAGATGTAGCATATAATTCAGAAGATGAGTATGAGGCGCAACCTCATGCTCAGCTTACTGAAGAAGAATGGAACGAGGTTGGTATTTTGAATTTGTGTCATTATAATTATAGTTTATGAAAAGTTTTTGATAACTAATGGAGACTCTTTCCTTTACAATGCAGAGAGAACGGCGATTTGAAAAGAAGATGAGGAAGAAGGGGTACACAATTAAGAAAATGGGCGAAGATGGAGCGTGTTTGTTCCGAGCGGTTTCGGATCAAGTTTATGGTGATCAAGAAATGCACACTGTTGTACGCAAACACTGTATGGATTATATTGTAAGGTTTTTATTTGCGTAGTACAATAATTCATCAAACTAGTCAAAGACGATTTAACCAGTTTTCTGATGATATTTTTTAACATAGGCTGCCAACGGAGATTACTATTCACAGTATGTTACAGAAGATTTCGAGCATTATGTAACAAGAAAACGGTTGGAATATGTTCATGGGAATCATATCGAGATACAGGCAATGAGTGAAATGTATTCTCGCACCATCGAAGTTTTCTGCTACAGCACAGGTGTCTACTATTTCAAGATTTATCTTCCCTGCAAACAATCAGCTCCCTTGAGTTACACTTAAGATTAGTAGACTGTTGGGTCTTTTCTCTAACAAGTGCTGACAATAGCGATAGACTAAAAACGTTCTATTCAGGCAAACGGGTGTGTGATTGAATACAATTTTTTTTTCGACGCATATATTATATATTATGATTTCCTAATATGCTCCACATAGATTTATTATTATATAAATAACAATGTCCAGGTGTAGTTATTAGTATTTTTGGAATCAGTATGTTTGTAATTTGTCAATTAAAACCGGGACGCCGGGACAGGGTGTGAAAACCGGATTAGGATCCCTGCTAAATCATAATGGATGGTTATCCTAATCATGACACTTAATTAGCCAAATCATAGGATTAATTAAAAAATTAATAATTAATTGATCAAAAGTCCTGTTTTGTTGCTACATGAATAAGAGAATGTTTTTTTTTCATTTTCGGAAATTTTAAAAGTTTTAAAAAGCTGGCTACTGTTAGCCCCTGTTAGAGAAAAGACCGCAATAAAGACCCGATAGTCTACTCATGCTGGTTACACTGTTGTTACTAATGACTAATGACTTCTATGTATTAAATATTAGAGCCTATCAATATTTTCCATGGGGCAAATCAATCGGATAATGAACCCATTCGCCTGTCTTATCATCGTGGAGTTCATTACAATAGCCTAGTGGATCCTTACAAGGTATAAATACGTTTGGAGGAGAAAGCACTCGAAAGTAAATCCATGAGACCTCTACTCTGTCAAATTTAATTTTGATGAATAATATTTTAGGCAACAGTTGGTGTTGGATTGGGTCTACCTGATCATATACCTGGTCTTGCTGATAAAAATGTTGTCAAAGAAGCTACGAGACAAAGTGAAGATATGCTGATTGAACAGGTAATCTGTCGTAATGTTGTTAAGGGTGATTGACGTTTGGTGTGTTGTGTTTCAAACGTTAACCCAAGGTGTATGAATAAATTAGGCTATGTTGGAGGATAAACTTCGAGCAACAGATTGGGAAGCGACAAATGAAGCTCTTGAAGAACAAGTCGCCCGAGAAAGCTATTTGCAATGGTTGAAGGACAACGAAAAGAGAAATCGGGCGGCCGTAAGTTATAAAATAGTCTGTCATCTTTACGTGTACAGCATAACAGTAGTGCTTTAATTATGTATCTTTAATTATCTCAGAGATCCCCAACAGCACCAAGTTCTTCAGCAACGGCGACATCAGCGTCATCAGCAGAGGTACGATCTCCTCGTCACAGGTCTCAAGGAAGTACTAACATCTCACCAAATGGATCTCCGTACCGAAGTGAGCAATCGTTCAGGAATTCGCCGAGTCGGCTGTCACCTCCGCCATCAGTTCCTGGACCAAGCAAACCCCCAACTCTGTCTCCGGTTCATTCATCACCTCAGCGTAGTCCAGTAACCGGATCAGGGAATTCGCAAGCTGGGGTATCTGAACAGTCGTTCCAGCTTTTGGAGACGTCCTCGTTTATCAATCAGTTACCACCCGAACTTTTTGGTATGACAATAAATGTGAAATCAGTTGTTTTCTGTAGAGTGCAAGTTTGTATATTCTAGTTGTATTATGGTGCAGGCATGAATGAATGGGAAGATGCTGGATTAATGGCACAAGTTTTGGCAGTTTCCCAACAAGAATATTTGGACACCTTGAAACGGACTCGAGATCCTTCGTCACCTTCTCCACCTCAACAGGAAGGAGAACCATCATCCCAATAAGTTATTGACACCACATTAAATTCAATTATCACATAAATTATTATATAGTGCCGCCACATCCAATCAAGTCTGTGAATCGCAATTAGTAAAAGAATGCATAATATGGTCGGATATTAAAGTCGCAGTAATTATTAGCCGTACATATATGAGAGATTTATTTGTAGCATAGAACGTTATTTTTTACAAATTTTAATAATTTATAGCGTTATCACAATAGCTTTCGATTATAACTAAACGGAGTCCATTATTAATTTGTGACTTCGTTTTTCGCTTGTGTTCTTCAATCAAATGAAATGAATTCCGATCTTTGCAAAATATAAACTAAATTTGCAGTAGAAATTCTAAATGTACTTCGAATTTTTACCGTAAGGAAGCATATATTTATCCAAGAATTAATTGAATAATCATAAACTTTATTTATGAGTAGATATGCATTATGGGCATGACCCACTCTATGCCAAAGTTAAATTAGAGTATGATCGTACTTTTAGCTGTGATGTTTCTTTGGTCAATCAGAATGCATTTCTAATTCATTGAATAAATGTTCTGAGTGTATTAAGATAATCGTAAGTAAATGTAATAATATGTAATCATTTTGGAACTTCAAACCTGATGTTCATATTGTAAGTCCTTATACAATTGAACAATGAAAAAGTGGTCTTAGTCTTGATGGTCTTGATGATTAATAATTAGGTACTAGTATTGTTGTCATTTACCATACCAAGGTACGATTCTGTCGAACTCTTCCTAAAATTATTTTCGTAAACAGAAAACAGAATGTAATTTATGTTTATCTGTAAGAATTGTTTAAAATACAATTTTAAAAACCCGAATTTCAATTGTTTAACCTTTCATTCTAGTATTATTATTATTGAAATTGCCTTATTGGAGCAACGCATAACTAAAAACAATTTTGATGCCTGCACGCTGTAAGATTGTTGAGTATCTATAAACGATAATAATAGGCGCATATTGTATCAAAATATAAAACGCTACTTTTTTTGCATAAGATTTTTTTCAATTAAATCTAGTGCTAGATTTAATTGAAAAAAAATAACTGCTCAGTTATGTTTTTCTGGATTTAGTATATTTGAACTGAAGTTACTGATTTTAACGTTTTAAAACTCTAATGGAACACAATGTACGAATTTAGTGTCTCTCGAAAGATATTAGACAAAATGTTTTAATACTGAAAATGCATTTAGTATGTTAACAACTTAAAACTGACTTAAGATAATCCGTTGGGCTGTACGATGAATTCGTCAATACCATGGAACGGGCTTTATATCTTTACTGAGGAAGCTCAGAGTTTCGTCAACTATAGATAAATTTGGCTGAAGTCGCGTGGGAACTGTGATACGTTGCATCTACAACGCTAGTATTTGTTCATATTCTATTGGAACAAAGGTGCAAGATTATTGTTTTCGAGATTAGAACCTGCTTAAAAATGAAAGAATGCTAGCTAATTGTATTTAAAAGATTAATCCTAATGCGCAAACATAAAACTAAGTCTTGGTTCCATTTGAAGCTTATCATTGCATTATACAAGTTTTCCAACGGTGGGATTTACAAGGCTGAAGTAGTAAAATGGGTAATGGAAGCATGTAAGTGAGCATAGCGGAAGAAAAGATTTTTGCATTGGGCAATTGTATTAGATTATTTTGCAAAATCAGCAATTTGATAATTACCTATAATATACGAGTCAAAAAGAATGAAGCGATTTCAAATACTGGGCTTTTCCGAATTGTAACCCCTCGTACTAACCCCTCCCGCTCCCTACCCCTACAATCTTAAACTCGCCTAAAAATTCGAAACAAATATAAACTCCTCCGAGGGTTTTAATTCAATAATTACAGTATTTAAAACAGGTTTTAAATATTTTACCGTAAATGTAGAATTAGAAACCCACTAGAATAAAGCATCCCATTCCTATCCTTCCAATAATAAACATCCTTGGCTTTCTATGATAAATTGATCTAAAAAATTGCTATTAAATATTAAATACCTATTCTTCTTTTGGGATTCTAAATTCCTGTTTACGGTACATACGGTATTTGAAAATAATGTTTTTTTTTATTAAATTACGACGGCTCAGCATGAGCATCATATGAAACTGTATGAATAATTAGTTTTGACAATTTCCCCAATAATTCAGATACCTAAACCAATCCAACGGAAATTAATGTTTATTCAAGTCAAAATTGATTAAACACATAAAATATTTGATAATGAGCGTGTCATTAACTAAAACTTTTGGGTTTGTGATTTGAAGTATTTTCAAAGAGATATTTGTTTCAGTCAAACGCTTCTGTCTTCATATTTTCATAGTTCACAGCTACAAACTAGTTAAAAATGTGATACCCACTATTTTTACCTCAATTTACTTGACAGCAGTAACTAACTGTGTGTAACTGATTTAAAAAATTCAGTGCCACATTTTCAGACCTCGCATGTGCATTACAAATATCTTTATATTCCATGAGTAGTAAATTCATCTCGTTATTTTTAACTAACCAGTCAATCAATGTGTAAGTAAAGACCAAAGAAATATATCCTACCACTACAACCACATAAAAATGTTGCCATAAGTTAAAATGGTTAATGTTGAAAGGTTTGCATTAATAGTAAGTATTAGAACATCATGAAAATAGCCTGCTGCTGTCCTGCAATACCTAAAGGCACGTGTATGTAAGACAATTTAAAAAAATTTGGTTGGCCCTAACAGCTTCGATGCATTTTTAGGATTCAAAGCTTAGCTATTCGAAATCATGTCTACGAGGCAAAACTAAGATTAGACCAACTTACATTACTTCAGTTTTCAGTTGAGATGTTTTCCCATTTGTATTTATAGAAATTACATGAATCTCAGATTATTTTATTGAATTATTAAATATGAGCTTCCCATTACATTTTAATACATTGGATTCTTCTATAGTATATGATAGCTATTTTGGGTTACTTGGCCAAACAATGACGAATATCTAAAATGTAATCTGCTTCTCTTCTTTTTCTTATCTTGTTTGGTTATGGTCAATGGATTTCATGCATTTTCATGTTGTAAATGAAACTATCCCAAACCAAAAGAAACTATCTGTAATGCTGACTACTAATTGAAGATGAGCTTGTACACCTTGAGATGCAGCAGACAGACAAAATGGGACTTGTATTGCAAAGCAATATCAATCCAAAGGTCAAAATCCAGACACATACAGTGCCGTTATATGCGAATAAAATTTCATGCTGGTTTTCAAGCATTTCAAATGCAGGCAATGTCATTTGACCCGTCAATTTTATAAAAATACAGATTTATGTGATGCACTTTCTCAAATTGCATTTTTCACCATATAGTATTTTAGGGTCAAGCTTAACAAGAAGGAACATTTCTCTCTAAACTTTATGAAAGAACTGATGCACATTTTCAAATTTTAAGAGCAAAAATAAATGTAGAGAGAAAGAAGAAATCTAAGAATTCTAAAGTTGCATTTAAATTGCAACTTATTTATTAACGTCATTGAAGGTAATTGCTAATTCAATGTAAATGAATTCTTCACTTTGCACTTACCTTTCATTTTACATTGATAGACGACAGTGCATTTGCATCCATTGCAATTTGCAATGCATATATGTCTGCCAATCCTTAACCTTAAATCTTGTTTAACTGGTCATCCAAACAATGAGCTTTAATAGGCGTCTCTCCAATGACCAAGTTCCTTGTGTCACTGAACTTGGACACAGTGAAAGGACTTACAGATTTGATGCATTTTTAACTATTTAGTTGTTTAAAGAGAATTCGAATGGATAACAAGAATTCACAGCACGCCTTACTTGGTTCGTTCAAGTATCGGCAAAATGACCTTACAAGTGAGAGAGAGAGATTACACGTCAAAATGACAAACTTTATGCATCTTAATAAAAATTTTTTTATCCGTATCGTTGTGTTTGTCTGTATGGGCTGGGCTGAAAAAAAATATTTAAAAAAATGATTTTCTTGAATTATGAGTGGATACATATGCATGAAACGATTATCGTTTGCAAAAGAAATTAATTCAGTTTTGTAGATCTTCATGTAACAAGCGTTTACCGTATGCCAGGCGCCAGGTACCCAACCAGTCAAGCTTTTTTCAAGATTACTTTGACGTCACTGAATGTTCAGTGACATCTTATCAAATTATAAATGACAAAAGTGGTAAAATTCTAAATTTCATGCAAATAGGATTCAGGATTTCTAACTTTTCCTTGGCTTGGGGATTTTTTTTTTGTGAATATTAATTTTTTTATCTAATAAAGTGAAATAAATTGCCGCTTTTCCCAATCTATTGACACTTTAACAAAGTGCATAATTGAAAAAAAGTTCCTTCCCGTCACGTCAAAATTTCACTCGAAAAATATAAGAAACTAGACACTATAAGTGTTCTGCTTTTAAACGAAATATTTATTTGATTCAAATGAAAGTTCCATTATAATTTGGCTTTTAATAAAAAGCCCTGCTTCATTTTTATTCCATCTTCAATCGAGTCCCTTTGACGGAATCTATCTAATGGCCTGTTAATTCTTGCCACATCTCCAGCAAATGTTTCTGATGGATGTGAAGGATAGACCTTTAAAGTAGCAATTTACAATTAAAATAGATTTTAAATTTTAAGTAAAGTTTATTCTGTTAAACATGTAAGTTGGCTCTAGCTCAATTCGACTTGATTTTATCAATTCGTAGAAAATTTGTGAAAGTAACTTAATTACTTGCATGAACAATGTTAAGTGATAAAAGGCACCAAAGTACCATCAGGAAGAAGCTTAAAGGATATTTTTGTTCGTTATTACGTTTGAATCCAATCTAGAAAAATGTTATGGTATTAGAGTACCAAAAGTTTCAAAGTTTGAATAGTCTGAATGCGAAATAAGATTTAATTCTCTCTAGTAGTGCGTTCTTGCCTCTATTTCTACTTCCTGAGATCATTATTTATCAACCAAAGCATTAAGTTTTGATAAGCAAATGAACACTGACTTTTTTTATGGAGTAAGAGTTTTATTAAGGTAACCTCATGCTTCAATTATTTCCGTATGATGCTACCAACTTTTATTAATATCATGAGCAAATTAGTGTCAGAGATGAGTATCAATTGGGCTAAGCTCCTAGTATTCTAGTAAATACAAGAAAATAACATTAATTCATCTATCAGTGTAAGTTGAAAAGACCTTATATTTCCTTCATTTTATGAAGTTATTATTCATTCATAATATGGTCATTTCAATCTTAAGGAGCGAAGAAACGTTTAAAAATCTCTTAGAATTAGCAATAGCATTTTGTTCATGTTCAAGATGTAAATAAAAATCCCATTTATAAAAAAACAATTTGTCAAAATACATTTAAATACGAAAGAGAAATTGTTTTTCGTCTGTCTGGAATTTTTAATGAGTGATTAATGAGTGAATGTTTATCATTACCCTAAGCAAGATTTAGACTAGTTCAAAATTACATTAAAAAGTGTACGAAAAATATTTTTGACTCGAAGAGGTCCACTCAATGAAAGACTATAGTGTCTGAGTATCTCTCAGCATGATTGTGACAAGGAATTCTGACCAAAAGTTTTATTTATGGTTCATAATTTAAAAAACCTAAAATTATTACTCTTTGCCAAGAAAATATACATGAGATGGTACAACTATAAAAGTAAAAATTTTCACGATTTCATGCAAATGAGTCAGCCAGCCGTGTGTACTTTTAAGAATTAAAAAAAACGGTAATAACCGTTCCCACTTACCACAAGATCCCTTCTGTTCTAATAAACACCCTATTCTTTTATTCTTCATTCATGATAATTTTGCTGTTTTGTCATGTGTTGAATTTATTGCTATCAGCGTCTATCAACATTGATCACCATCTTTTAATTTCTTCTTTTCTAACGTATCATCCAAACCCTCACGCCAACCAACAACCAGCCCCTTCCTTATATTCTACAAACTTGTAAAAAGATTACAAAGAATACTCTATTTTTTGCTTCAGATTTTTAAAAAAGATAAGAACTATTTCACTCTACCAGTTTGCTTTATTTTATCTTCAATTAAATAATAAAGTAACCTGCTTATTATTTCATTTTGAAGCGGAAGGGTTAGCAATTTCTGATAGGACAGGAGGACAAACATAAAGCAAATGCAAATCAAGATCAATATCCTGTGTCCTGCATAATCTAATAAAGTGTCCTTATTTCACATAATACTTGTATATGGTTTTAATATTTAATCATACACTCTTTGGTTTCATACCTGGGTCAAAGAGTTTCTACGCTACCAAGAAAAGGACATGTTGGTGTTGTAATTAATGAGATCATCTCAAAATCCTAAAGATGACAATGAGTAAGCTATGGGTTTTCTTGAGTCTTGAGTATATTCTATACGATTCCTTCGACCTTAAACAATGAGTAGCAAGTGTTAGTTTATGGTTGAGGGACAGCAAATCACAGAAAGACAGTTTTATGCACATAAAATCATGTACACTCAAAAAAGGAACATACACTCCAATCTCTCTATTTATTCTTTGATTGTCTGATTGCATAAAGCATATAAAATTAATGTACTACATGCTACTCGTATATTGGGATAGTTCCGTAGCAAAATTAATGCGAGGTTTACTTTTAAATACAGACAGCAGATACAAGATATTCTTATGTTTAAATGAGGTATAATTGAATCTTAGGGAAGGCATACTTCATTTTTTTCTTTTTATCATCATATTAGAATTATTAAAAAACCAAACTTAAATATTATTCAGGTTAAATCCACGATTCACACACGCGTTAATCTCAATGAGCATCTTTAATGTCTGACGACAGCTTTGTAGGTCTGATTAGCTTTGCAACAATGCTGTAGAGATAGAGACTAGTGCCGTTTTTCAATGAGAAGTTCATTATATGCAAAGCAAGTAACTTTATTTTATTGAAATTCCGCAAGTAAAGCCTTCTTTAGTTCCTTAAATGTTTTCTTAATAACGCCCCACGTTGATTAAGCAGGTAAATTTACTTTAACGAATTTAGGTTCAGAAATACAGAAGATTTGTAGGAGTAAATCCTAAAATGTGAAAATGTATAAAAGCTGCTACTATTAATCAGTTGATTTTATCTCCCATAGGGTTTGAATGGATTAGACAAAAATTGTAACTTTTGAAATTGCCATTGCAAATGAGTGGTCAAAAGGAATTACTTATCATAGAATACACCGCTATAGCATTTTAAAACATGTTGGCACAGCCCAGAACATATTCTTCGCCTCTGTAGGTCAATAAAGCACAGTAAAAACTAAAAAGCCAAGATTTATTATTGATAAAAATCTACGAGGGAAAGGTGTGTCGGGATTTTGAACCTTTAATTATTAAAATTTTTCATCCAAAAATGAACCATTTCTTAGGCTTGTTGAACCTAAATCATAAAGTTCAAGTCGTTGATGAGTTTTCATCATCAACAAAAGTAAAACTACCATACTTCTATGCTCACTACAAGTGTTGAGTTATCATATTCAGATTTGCATTTTTGCATGAATTTAATTTTAGCTTGCATTGTACATTGTTCGACCCTACGTTATTTTTATTAGAAATTGCCTGATTATTTTTTTAACTGTAGATTGATAGCACAAGTCAGCGATGCGAAAATGCGAGAAATATTTGTATTTAAAAAATGAGATATTATCCAATACAGTTGCATTAATAAAAAAAAAATATCCCATATAAAATTATATTCCATACTTTAAGATAATTTTCATAAAAATACGAGTTTGTGCATTTGTGCAACTGGCCAGAAACAAACTCCACTAGCTACTAATTACACACTTACGTACACTCCTCCGCTAAAAAGGTATTCTTCTATCACTAATTAAACCATATAGCTCTCACAGAACATAAAAATTGATGAAACTAACTTTTTATCATATTATTAACTCGGCATTCTTTCACAAACACTACTTTAAAGAGTTGACTGCACATGCAAAGTGCTATACAAGGAAAAAACGCAAAATGCCGAGTGCCATTTACGTTTTCAGATCATACATCTTAAGCAATATCAATTAATTAATTAAATAACCTAATCCCAAGCTTTGGGGGCATTAATTAACACAATATGTAAACAATGGTTTAAATATATTACATGAAACGTATTTAATATCCTTAGAGTAAAAGTTATTCCCGGATCTTAATCCTACCACAAAAAAAGACGACATCAACGGGATTCAGAAGACATCTTTTTTAATTCAAAGATTAAAAAACGGCACATTGTTCACATCTTTTTATGAAACTGTGTAGATCAGAATCTTCTTAATTCGTTTCTTCTTATCATCTTTTGAAACAATTTAATCCGAGGAAGGCTTTTTCTTGATTGCATATCGCTTAAAAATCACCCTTACGCAAGTTCTGTGTATCTTAAGTAGGTGCCTAAGTTAACATAATCGTATGCAACCAAAATCCCCATTCTGCAACAAGGCTAGTTCATTAGACGGTAACAGAATTAAATAGCACGCGTAACCTGCAAAATTGAATAGAACTTGCTCTCATCTAGAATTTTTTAAGTACAGACGCGTGGGTTTATGAATAATATCTAATCAACCTCATTTAGAAAAATTATGCTTTTAGAACACTGCGGTGGCTTCTATTCTGGTTGATACTATGTGGGATTTTTAGACCACAAAGGAAATAATAAACGAAATTTTGTGTTACAGAACTTGAAACATCTTCTTCCGGAATTCAGTATTCAGTACTTCGAAGTAATAAACCAGATATTTGATTAAAAACCCTTTGTACACAAAATCCTTGCACAAATGCTAATTAGGTTCTAAAGGATTTGTTTTATTTTAAACTGTTTTCATAAATTTAATTTAACAAAAATGCTCTGGTCCATATTTCTGCCCACTTTCTCAAGCCTCTTTAAATCACGTATAATTTTACTTTTAAAGGAAATATTTATTCATCAATTCGGTTAAGGAAAGTTTTTTTACAATTTTAATGACCTCTAATATGACGTGTCAATTATATGCTTACAAGACTCTTGAATCTTCCGATAGTAAAAGGCACATAATACTAATTTAAGGTACATTGTTCTCAATCGAAGATTTTCTCACGCGATAAATGTTGTACCAAAATGATCACTAATTTAGATCTTGCCTCTAATTTCAGGTTTACTAAGCTGTTTAATGTTAAAATTTTCAACAAGTAATAGGTATCTACATTTAAAAAAAGTTAAAACAAGTGAAACATGGATTATTGTGTTCCTCACGTACTTTAGACACGCAAATCGTCTTTATATACCAGTATTTATGAATTCAAGATATTACAAGGCCAATGTCACTTTCTTCAATTGACTTGAATTAAATCAATTTCATATTTCATCTGGGTACCTAATTCAACACAATGGCGAACGGTACAGCACACCCAAGCAAACTCAAAATAAAGAAAACGACTTAAATAAGTTTGTGAGATTATCAAATACCAACAATCCAAACCCAATACCACTCTCTTTTTAGTTTGCAAAAAGAAAATGATAGCAATTCCGCAAATAGGTAATTATTTCGAGAGCATTTTTTCTACAAAAGTAAGATCACTATCAGAAACACGACGCTCAGAAAAAATCGTCTACTTTTTAAATGAATTTAAAGAAAACAGTGTCATTGGGATTATAGCAGTGGTCTTTATTGGGAAAAGTGAATAAGCCGGTCTAGTCTTAATAATACCATAGGGAGATTTCACATTCACACAAACAAATTTAATAATTCGTCCGGATGAGAGTTTAAAATTACGTTTGCATGTCACCTACAGATTTTATTGCTTACAAAATTGCAAGAATCTTCGAAAAAAAAACAAATTTTCAAGTATTTGACTCCACCATAGAATCGCATGCATTGATCCTAGCCACCTCCGACTGTGGCACTCAGGTTAAGTACCAGTTTACATGTGCAATCTACTCAAAATTAGATGTTATTAAGTTTATCTACATTAAATGCATAATAACATCATGCTTCTTGTGTTTTCTTCTAACACGTCTCATCTCATTCACACACAAATAAAAATTTGCTTCTGCCTGTCATTTATTATTATTTTATTAGCAAAATGAAGAATACTGAACAAATGACGAATGTAATTTGATTGAGCCGACAATGATGATGATGAAGGTGATGAGGATATTCTTTTAAAATCTTCATTTGGTTATAAAGGAGGGGCTTGTTTTTAATCGGCATCTATTAAAATACTTTGATAAATAGAAGATTAAGTAGTCTATTAAATGAGGTAAAACACATCCCTGATGAGTGGATGCCATGTACAGACACTATTCAAATTATACATAAAAAGGTGCATTCTTTTCATCTCATCGCATGTAACCGAGTTGACCATACCGATACCATGTGAATGTGAAATGTAATGTGAATAACTACTCTAAAAGAAGATGAACTAATAAAGAGAGGATGAAAGAGAGAACTACGTTAGATTGGAAGCAGAATAGGGTGAATCTTTTTTTTTCATTTGCACATGAAATCTTAATAGGGCGATGTTGATGAGTCGTAGTGACCTCCTCATGGCAAAGGATCCTTCTAACGGAAACGACGAAGAAGGACAACTACGATCGTTTTGACAATATACTGAAGAAGCAAGTTAAGTGCCACAATACCACCAAATAACTATCCCTTGCTCGCTATTAACCAAGTTTACGCGAACCTTCTACATATTATCATCTTCTTTTGTTGTATTCAACATTTATAATCATAATTTGCAATCCAACTAGCAACCTAGCTTAACATAAAAGACAAATATAACTTGTGGAAGTTCAACTTCTATTCACAGTCTTCATCTGGACACGGTTTTGTGAAAAACCTTGGCTTGAACGCAACTTTTTACTAACGAAGTGAAAATGGGTTTTGAAAACCTTGTTCAAAAAACCCTTGTTAAAAACCTTTTATATTTTCTTTAAAAAGCTGCTTCAAAATCTCCGAAACGAGGTTTCTCCTGGGATTTTTTAAGTGGTTGTGTGTTTAAGTACAGATTGACTTTTAATAATCGTTTTCTCTGTGGAGTGATTTGCATTATATTTTTAACAAAGAATATCTATTTCATTTGAAGAAAACCCCTTGGATCTTCAGAGGTAATATTTTCAATTTTTATATTCAATTTATCTTTCTAGTAGTAAAATTAATCACCAATAAATGTGTTTTAACCAGTCATTTTCATTTCCTATTTGGCACTTAAGATTAATTAACAAAATCGTTGATTGACTCAACGTTTAGAATACACATCGCGGTGCAAACTGCATATTATAAATCTAGAAATTAAAAGCTGCAAACCGCATCATTCGCAATGGTTGGCTGACGTTCAAATGAGAAACTCATTGTCAGTTTTAATGATAATAAAATAAAATCCCCAATTACAAGACGAATTCCAAAGATTATCCCTGAGTCTAATTGCCTTTGACTATAGCAAACTAAATACATACTAATCTGAAGCAAAAAGAAGAATTAGAAGGATACAATAAAAAGATCAAAGTGCTTTGTTTTACTATTTTTTTATCTCATTTTTAACTTGTAAATTGATTATTTCTTCAAATTGAAATGTGGGACAGCTTCTCCTTTTTCCATAAGCATAGCATTCACAATAAGACAGTCAGTCAGTTTCAGGGGTAAACCTCATCTCTCATATTTTAAAAAAAAATATATTTCAATATTATAGCAATCGTTTTTATAAACAAACAACAAGACCATAACAAACGGACTAGGTTTACCGTCAGACAATGATCGATCAGGGAATATGCTATGCGTAGCATGTGTTTTTTTGCTTCACAGTAGACTACGAGTAGACTGGGATATTGACCTTAGTCCTTAATGAGTAATGCGTGAGTTCTGAATATCTGAATGAAACGCTTAAACACTATCAGGTTAAGAAGGTTAGATAGGTTAGATTTTAATGCAAGCGCAGTTCTACGTGTATCAAGTATCATGAACAACCCCAAATTAATAACTAAACTCGTTCATGCAGGTTATGGTCGACCAATTAGTCATTGTCAAGGTTATCAATCTTTCCCACTTATGCCTTTATACATGCTGGCTAAATAGTTTCATTCAGATTGTGATAAGATTTCAAAAAAAGGATTGTGTACACCATTTATCTAACACTGTTTGTTTTTTTTAATGCTGAGACAACGAAGAAATTTAGACAGAAACTAGAAACTTCCCTTTTTCGCCATTTGACTTCTGTTCATCATTTTAAATTCTTTAGTCAACTGAATTAATTTTTAGAAACTTCAATGAATCTAAATAAGGTTATATTGTACCAAGGTTATTTGTGTTTTTACCAAAGTTTTTTGAGAATTCTTCATCAGCAATTAAGACATCTGAAACCACTTTATATTATTTTAGTAGTAAATCTAGTTATCAAAGTTGAAGTGTAAGTGGCCTTAAATTGAGATGCGTTCGAAGGGAGTGTAAACTTCAAGTTGTTTTTTTGTTTTTTTGCTAAATGACACGAAAGACAACTTGTCTCCTTATCTTGTTGATTTCTGATGTTTTCTATCATGTTTCTTTCTATCTTCTGCGTTGCTGCCTTAGAATATTTTCAAGTACTTACAGTAAATGATACAGCAATTGCATTTTTACAAGTCCTGAATAGTATCAAAAAGGTATACTTCGCATATTAAAAAAGCATTACAAATTGTCGAAATGCGCAAAAGATGTTTTTTTAAATACCCAAAATGGTTTTCAAAAGTATCTTTATTTGTCGTTTATTATTATGTATGACAGTATAAGTTTTCCTCTTAATTGTACATTATTCAATTAAGCTTTTCAAACACATATCATGAATTTCTGGACTAAAACGTACTTTAGTTCAGCTTAATTTAAAACAATTGGGGAATCATGCCAGATAAATAAAGATACATTACACACTTTTGGATTAGAATTTATCTAACAAAAAAATTAGAATTGCAGTGTTTTGAGTTAGTTTACTGCCCGAAATACTACAAGCATTAAAAAGCCCTAACACTAATTTCAAACCCCTTCATTAAAACCACAATATGTGAAGAACACAGCTTCTACTAATTAGTAGTATGTCGAATGCATTGAAACGAGATGATTTGAGGGTTGAGGAGAGGATTGTGTTAAAATAATTTGAAATTAAGTAATAATTAGATAAACTGAAATAATACAGAAAGAATAAAGGCAAAGCTTAAAATTGCATTTAATTCATTCTTCATCTGTGTACATTAATATACACAACCCACAAGCTCATTACTAAACTTAGGTAATTCGTTAGTGAGATAAATTCTAAAGCTTTTCTTTCAAAGTTCTATACACCAATAAAAATTGCAATGGAATTGTTACGTGAACAAGTAATTCTTACAACTGCAAATGTTAACAACTTTACAAGTAATGATGGGACTTGTTTCTCGCTAAATATTTTTATAAAAATAAAGTTCAAGCATATCTACCTGCAAACAAATGTTCATATCTATTACGTATAATAAATCATAAAAATAAATACATCAGTCAGAACTCAAATTTAATTCGTTCGAATTCAAAACCACAATTGATAATAAGGTAAAGGAAAATCAAAATATTGTGGATCACAAAAGATGAGGCAACCTTAGTTTAGCAGATAGTTAGTACTCAGGTATCTCCTCACATTTGCCACTTTATTAAAACAATTTATAATTTATTACCATCAATCAGTTGAGAAGAAGAGCCACACACAGCCTGTTTTTATATCCACTTTATAGCCGGGTCATCAAATTAATTCAAATTAGTATAAATAAGCTAACAAAAATTAAATACAACATATGACATTAGCTAGTTGTCAGACGCATTGAAAGTAGTTAGTGTGTAGGCTCAGGTAGTAGGTACCATTTAGTTAGATGATCCTTATTGCATTCATTATCACACATTTTCCTTCTTTTTTCCCCTAATCACTACTGTGGCCAACATAATTTGATATTTTTGAAAAATTAGACGACTAGACAACTCTAATGTTACTAGTTTTTATTTACTTTCTTCTAAATACGGAAATTTCATCTCTCTTGTCATTCATATGTACGTCTAGTCCTTGTAACCTTAACCTTTCCATCTGAAGTTAACCTTGGATATTGGCTTTCTCCATATAATACAAAAGGATACTGACACCTCATTCGTTATATTATAGCTGACCATTAACAAGAAATTGGAAGTACGTGAAGCACGTATAATTTAATGCTACTTGATATATGTAATCAGCACTCATGTCTAGTCATGCTTAGTTTTTATGCTTGTAAGTAAACCTGAGCTAATTGCTCAGCTAGTAAAAGCACTTATTAAAAATTTACATTCTTATACTTATAGTACTGCGTGAAAAACTTGTTACACGCATTGAAAATTATTTTCCTTTGATTGGATTTTTTTAGTTTATAAACAATATACAACTACAACCTTTACAATACTATGTTCAAGAACAAGAGAATAAATGAAAGGCATAACATCAATTAGACCAAAAAATGCAATTGCAGTTAATTAACATTAGAGGAAATATTAGATGAAACAGACGCTTCTTTTTGCAACATAATTAATTTTTATATGAAAATATCAAGATTAATCTGGATCTCTTGACCAACTCAAACTGTCCCATATAGTGGAATTGCAACTACTCTACAAAATTGGAAACATTTTATTTTTTTACCTGAATAAGAAACTAGAATTTACGTGATCCTTTAATAATTGCTACGGCAGGTCCTATTTTAGCTGGTGTTGTCCTGTAGCCTTTCTTATGATGATGACCTGTGGACGTCTGTCATAAATACAAAATACGCATAAAAACCTGGCTGTAAATCACTTTATAAAATGTATATTTTTTATTCGACTCCTTACAAATCGACAAATTAGTTAAATAGAACTTTTCTAAGCAGAATAAGTGATTTTAAGACCTAGTAGAATTATTATTATAAAAAAATCGATGTAGTTCTTATTTCTTATTACATACAACGAATCAAAAACCGCAGTCAGACCATCCTCTATTATTATTATATACGCTATAGAATCATCACAATTGATTATAAATACAAAGATATATAGCACAAAACATTTACAAGCTTTTAGTTCATGGTGCTATTTTATATTACAAAAGATTGGACCCCTAAAGAATTCCAGCATCATGAAATTAAGTTGAAGGGATTTATTCCTTTTTTCATTATCACGGTAACTATTTAATGAGAGGTCTTTATTAAAGGTTTTATGACACGAGTGTTTGCATTTAATACTGATTCATAATAAAAGAAGGTACTAAATGTACCTTGTCCGAGGCCAGGGGCAGAGGGGGTCTTAAAAACAATGGTAAAATATTGTATGCTACATAAAGTACATCATTATAACACAAATGTTGCGAAAACTGATTCGGTCTATCTATGAAGTGCGTCTTGTCGAAGCGTGCAACAAAAGATGCCCCAACATAACAGCCCCACCACACAAAAGTACAAACAAATGGTACAAACACCTTCTATGAATTCTTGTAACTTAGAATGCTTTTTCATTTCTTAAAAAATCCCTAAAAAATGAACATCTTCATAATAATAATATCACAATCAACATCTCGTCTTCATACATTCACAGGCCGTGCTTTAGTAGACTATGCCCAGCTACGTTATGTATGTTAAGACGATTAAGATGATAGTAAGCTAAATATGTAGCAGTGAGATGTATGGATGCTTACTATTGTAATTTTTGTATTCCTCAATTGAATCTTATGGTGATGTGTGCGGCTTTTAAGTTTTAAATCTAGTTAACTTACATATTTTAAAGTTTTGTCTTGAAAAGGGTGGAAAAGTGGGTGAGAATCATAAGCTGATGATGATATGATGATTACAATGAAAGAATATTATGATCAACCCCATCACCACACCATATCCTCACTACTCATCATCTTACTCATTCATTTACTTAAAGATTCTCCTTGACTCAACAAAGATTTCGAAAATTTGTTCCGTGTGCCTCAATCTCAATTCAAATATTTTTTCATTATTAATAATACACACGCACAATTTCAGAACGAAATATTCACTAGTTCCTATTTAACATCCGGTTTCTCAGAAACCCTACATATACAAAGATTATTTATTTAAGTTATTGTTCTCCAGTTCTTTATATTCCAGAAATATATATAACATTTCTGGAAGGTTTTCATATTTCTAAAACGAAGATTTTCAGATTCTTCATAATTCTAAAAGGCTTGAGTTTGAAACATTTGAAAAATTATTCTGAAATACTCTTTAACCTTAAAATTAAATTATATGAAAATTAAATCACGTAAATCTATTTATTTGTTATTCTGTAGATTTATTACTTGTGCTATTAGATGCGTGTTGCTAGCAGTGTTACGCTAGGTCTTTAACTATGCGTCAAATAAACACATTTAACCTACAGTAGTTAGAAGATATTTACCCGGAATAATACTTTAATCTTGTTTTATCCTAGTGGTTGTTGATTAGTTTATATAGCCACTAAACCCTAACCTAACCTTACTTGTGCTCTGTACTACTTAAAACTAAAACTACTTTTTACAAAGATGAAACCTGACGCTGGCAGCAGTTTTTCCTTTCACGAATAGCTTTAACACGTAAAGTACCTTTTCAAAATTTCAAAATAAAGATTGAAATACTATCATAATAATCTTTTGTAATTCCTAAATGTTATCAAAGTGAGTATTGACTAAATTCTAAAATCATCTTGTATTAATCCTTTATCCCCATAGACCACTGGAAGCCGTTCAAGATCAAAAGCATTTTTGTAAGAAAATTTGTTTCCAAAGGAGTTTTCAAAGATGGTTGGAAAAGTGAAGTAAATTAGAAGCATTCTGAAGGATAAGACAAGTGTGTCATCTCCACGGAATGCTAAAGCATCATCAACAAGAGTTGGTTCATCGGAAAATTTCAATCCCATCAGTCAATCTCTTACATCACAAGTATTTTTGGAGCAGATAGTAGTAGTTATTAAATATACAATGAAGTCTCAATATTTGGAGCGGATTCTTTACCAGCAGCTATGTTTAATTGTAGCTATTTTAATTATATTAATACACTTTAATGGACTATTAGTGGATGGACGGAGAACGGTTAGAAAAATTAGCAGCCATAAAACCACAGGAAGAAACCTTCTTCCGAAAGACGGGCACGTTTATTATGAGTACCCTACCGGTACTGATGGGCCCTATTTGTCCCAATATCCAGCTCAGCCTGAAATAAAATTATCCTCGTCATGCAGTGGAGGTAGCACTTCACAAGGACGTAGATGTAGAAATGATGAATCGGGTATCAAACCCATCTCATCATATAAGACTAAAAATATTTCCAAGAAGAAACGGATATCAGAGAGCATCTCTAGTATAACTGCAACACCTACACAAATGGTTCCTACCGAAGCAACTTCGTCACTCCGTGAAGATTTCCCTAACCCGTATCCCTTACAAAATACATCAGTTGTTCCAAATTTAAAGAAATTGTCTCAATTTGTGAAAACCAAAAGGAAGAAATGTAAATTGGTTCATTATAAAGGATTTCAATGCCAAAAGCTAAAGTTGTATTTGTGGTTAGTGAATCAGTTTAATCAAAACTCAACAAAAATTAACTCATGGCTTGAGCTAGTACGAAATGAAGACTTGAGTAGTGATTTTACAAAAAATGGTAGTGAACTTATGCCTGAAAATTGGACAGAAGAACTTGTTTATTCCTTTCTTAAAAACATAGGTGACCCTTCGGATCAGTTTGTATTTCATAAATACAAACAATTTGCAAAATCTCGAGAGCTTAAACTCAAAGTACCACACATACTAGAATTGAAGTTATCTCCTATTACTCATGCTGTTGCGGAAACTGGAAGATCTACCCCAAGAATATTTTGGGACCCGGGTTTCAACCTTAAATTGAAACTTCCTTTTTTCAAGGATGAACTCAGTAAGTCTAATCCAAATTTTATTCATATTAATCATTATTTACTACTTACTAACAACCTAAATACTGGTGATACTAGTTTACATAACCTACTAAAATAGTTTTTTGACCAGTCATGAAAATCCCTTACGTCTTTAATTAAGATCTCAGCATATAAAATAACTCTGACAAAATGTCATGTGACATTATAATCCCCTTCCTATTTAATTCGTCTTCGAGAGTGTGAAGCAAGTGAAATTATAAAAAATAATAACACTCTACATGCATCGAAAATTTTAACCCTAGAAAGAATATCACTTAAAGAGACATTATATTATTTTGTTAAAATTTTGACTGAATTTTTACTGTCCTTGACCATCATTCTTACGCTTAACCTATTTCACGTAACCAACATTCCGTGCCTATTAGTTCCTTGTGTATTATGCGATTAAGCTATCCTTCCCTAATGTTCTTTCTACTAAAATAATATAATACTATTATATGTGCTTTAGTTTTAATCTCCTAAGCCTTTTTCTTCATCTATAGTTCTCATCTCTTACTTCAAATCTCAGCATACCTTAGCTTCATCAATGCATCTACAAGACCACATGGAAATGAAATACAATAGCTAAAGTGGTGGTAGCTATAGTAGTAATATTCCTGCATTTGTGTAAATGTATGTGCAAAAACCACAATAGTTAAGTATAGTTAAGTATATAAACTGCAATGCATTTATTATATACAATGTGTGTGCAAAACTGAAATGAAAAAACCATGGCACATCGAGGAGATGCAGCGTATAAGAGTATAATGGACTTTTGCATTGGTTTTTACTGTTGAACTCACTGAGTTAGTATGAACACTAAATTAAAGAAATTTTAAATTTTTAGACTGAAATCCTACTGAATTCTCTCGTAGTATGAATAAACGTTAATATTTTCGCAGTAAATTGCAATAAACTCTACTGAAATCAAGTTCGCAGTGCTTGACTTCTCTTGTGTAGTACATTCGGCAAAAACTCAATTCAATTTAGAGCTTGACTTAGAATTTTCTTTGTTTTCAACGGAATAAAATTTCTTAATACATTTTTTATGCATTTTCTTTCGATTCCACTTCCCTTATCGTGTGAACATTAACAATTTTAGATGTGCACATTTTGTATTATGCCATTAGTCTTTGTCATTTTAAGTAAAAGTGCTTTTTTTAAACGGTACAGTAATAAATTTGATCACTTATACCGCATCAGCAAGCAATATTCGAAAATTTAATAAGTTTTAAAAACTTTGCTGAATTCTTTTTTTATTGGAATACTATTGCTTTGATGCATTTTCAAAATATAATTTCATTTCAGATTATCCATAACCAAATAGCTTTTTAACCTTGAGTAATTCTGACTCTTTGGCTCTGAGCTTGGTTTTATTTAAAGATGTAATAAAAAACGAAGAGTAGAAAACAATCTCAACTTTTCTTCAAACAAAACACATTTTTTTGCTTTTTAATCGATCTTAAAACTTTCAGTCATCAAAAGTACTTTTTGGTTTCTATTGCAGTAGATCTTAAAATGATATAAGCGTTTTGCACTTCTAACCATACTCATCCTTAGTTTTAAGGAATACATTTCTTATTTAAAATGCCCAGAGTAGAAAAAAGGAATTTAAGAAAATTGAGGTTCAAATCATTATGCATTTATTATTATAATAATTCTAACTGAAAAGTGATCTAGGGATATTAGAGTCAATAACTACCCATCACTTTGTAGTGTTTACTTTCAAATAATTTATTTTGAACTAACCATTCCGTTTAGAATTTCTTTTCAAAACCAAGATGACACTCAGGATAATTAGAAATGTGTAGTAGGGTAGAATGATTAGGCGTGTAAACGCACAATACAAATTGTCTCTCATATAATATCTATATGGTTATTACAGCCACAAAACCAACTACTTAACATCAGTCAGCATTAAGTATGACGCGTAAATTACACCAACACTTGTACCTAATCATTTCTAGCATATTCCTTCATAAGCCATCACTAACACTTTTAAAATCCAATACAACTTGTAAAGTGTAAAAACATAGGTACTATATAATATGTAGTACACATTGACAACAATATGAACTGCTGAGCATCCTCATTCCGGAGCAAAAAAATAATTTTTTAAAGAGATTTTTGCATTGTTTATGCTATTCGGTTTTCTTTCTGTAGAATTCAACAACTTCCACAAAGGATACTAATATGTAGGACTGTACAATCCCTCTAGGCTTTGCTTACTTAACAGTATGAATCTTACATTTACCTCATAACAATAATTTTCTTCTGTACAGACTCTTATATTTTATTGATATCATAATATCTATTGTAATCAGCTTGAATGATTTTAATTGCCTTTCATTTAAACTGTTAATTAAATCGTACTTCCGATTTTGCTTGAGCCTTATTCAAAAGTTTTATTGGTCCAGTTAATGCTTTGATTACTGTTTTTTTTTATTATTAAAATAATAAAATATAATCTCTTTGACCGAGGAGGACCGGTTAAATTTTCTTTATCTTAAAATGAAAAGCTCTTCATTAATTTTTTTATAAAATAATTCCGTAGCATTTGTCAATTTTAGGTATTGTATATCAGAAACCGTAAGAAATAGGGAATAAAACTGTTTACATGCATTTCTGATGCACTTAAACATCTATATTTGTGGTAAAAAATGTTGTTTTGAAAAAGTCCTGTACATTTTAGTAATAGTTTATTATGGTATTTAACAGAGAGAGATCATAGATTACTCCAATAGTTGCTTTTCAATCTAAGACTATCTAAGGTAATTGTACAATTCCCCTGTAAAATGAAGAAAACATAAATACATACTAGATAGTAACGTGTGCTTTTCTAAGTTCTATAACGGTCCGTTTAAGATAGAAATATTAGATAATTAACAAGGGCTAAAGTTTGTATTACGTATTCGCGGAAAGGCCCTAGTAGTAAATACTAGAAATGCTATGAATTAGAAGAATCAGATAAAAATTTAGAATGAGTTCCACTCTAGTAAATAATAGCAGCCGTATTAAATGCCGAAATATCGTAGAAGAGATTCTTCTATATTTTATGTAAATGCTAGAAGCCAAGGTTTACCTGATATAATCGGAGATATGTATTACTTAATATGCTAACTAGAAGCCGCAACGTTCTAATTAATGATTGATGCGGAGCTTTTTTATAAAAAACCTCGAGAATTTTAGTTTTGACCTTTGCTACAGCAGTTAGATTCATGTAAATCATGTTCGTTTTTAAGTCTGGCTGCACGAACTAATAGAAAGCTTCTAAAGTTAAAAATGTCTATTTACCTTTGGGTTGAATTCAAGTTCGCATCTTTTTCTACTGTGTAGTGTTGTAGGCTAGATGAAGATATTGTATGCAGATAAACATGAAGGATTAAAATATATAAGACAATGTGAGGCCCTATTTTTCACGGTATCATGGAATTCTAACTCAAGATTTTAAAAATTACCCAAGATAATCACCCACTACCTCGTTACAGAAAATAATAATATCACAATCACTCACATCTAAAACTATTACGTTAGAAGTACTAGCATCCTTATTCTACCTGTGTGTATTAAATTAATGTAAAAAAGGAACATGACTTGGTTGGATTTATGCACGCACACCTATCAAAAGAAAAATGTTATTAATGTGAGAAAATATGGGATGAAGAGTGCGACTTTAGAACAGCTTGTCATATCATGTCAAAGATTGTCTATAATGATAATGTCTAACTCTATATTTTTATTTGGTATTTGCAGAAGTTGCCATTTCAACGGGACCAAGTTTTCTAGCTGGAATAGGAACGGGAATAGTTCTTTTGATTATCAAAAGTTTATTTGCTCCTTTTCTTTTTGGACTGAAATGGTTTGTATACAACCTTTTCTTCAAAGACGGTGGAAATCCTTGGGATATGATGAAGATGTTAGGATGGGGAAGCAGCCCTGAACCTTGGGACTCTTCAATACCCCCTCCAGTTATTGAGCAATATGAGCCTCCACATGTTCACAATCATTTTGACAATTTGAAGGAGAACTTTGGTGAAGGGTTAGGAGGAGGTGGTGGTGGTGGGGGTTCTGGATATGGATTTGGTTATAATAATCATAATGATCAAAAACTTCAGTTTAGCCAGTTAAACCCAATTCTTCAAGGGTTAACTGGAGGATCTAATATGTACAAAGGATCAATGGAGGAAAGTCGAAGACAACATTATAAGCCCCTATTGACAGCCCCACCAGAGGATTCTAATGGAGGGGGAGGCTTTGGAGTCACTGGTGGGGGCTCGTTAATATCAGAATCACAAGACAATCCTAGTTCCAACCATGTTCAAGATGGATATAACTACGTTCCTTCTACAGCACTGCAAGCAGAAGTAGAAAATTATGACCCATTTTATAGCCCGTTGCTCTCTAGAATTGACTCAATATTTACACATCTTGGATACCATGAAGAAGGATGTCGGGAACGAGCTGTTTGTTCCATTTACAAATTCCCTGTCAAATATGCTCCGTATTCGAATCTTCTATCCGCTCAGTTATCCAAGTAAGTAAATTTATTTTGAACTTTTTGAATGTTTTCTTTTATGAACATTATAATTTTGTGTGTAAGTCCTTTCTCAATCCTTATTTTCTACAAGGGCGAAAGTTGACTTTAAGGAACATATTATTTTGTAGTGGTTTTTCCTATATGATTATAACTTGCATGATGAAATCTATGAGAGTTCATCACTCGGCAGGGGTTTAGGGGTTGACATGACTCAAACACGACACCGTGCTCAATCAATTTGTGCCGTATGACACTTTCTCGGACAAATTGCAATATATATCACGCAATCCTTCCCCTAAAGTAAACAAATATCTGAACAACATGCCAAAGGAAAATTATTTGTATCGAATAGGGAAATTGGGAAGATTAGCTTATTCTCTCTTTAAATTAGTACCAACCAGTTTTTTGTCCTTTTAAGTGGTCTGGCATGTTAATAATAATAATCATCGGTCGAAGTTTTATTATAAAGAATCTATGTCATTCAGTTGTTTAAACTGGATTGATATACTTCTGATTTCATTATTCATTCAAATAAAAGTTAACACAACATTTAATTTAAACATTTTTCATTTTATTGTAAATCGTAAAGGAATTCAGACACTTTTGGCCCACCACATTATTTATACAATTAATTTGCAATACACGACGGCAAGGTATATTATACAAATTTTAAGGGAAAAGGTAACTAGCAAATTCAGAATACATCTTCAACTATGAAGTCATTAGTAATAATTCTTGTCAATGACTGTAGCCGTTGCAGACAGCATTTGAAATATTGGGGTGCTAGCCAAATTTTTGAGACAAAGATTTTGCGAGACTTGTCTATTAAGTTTATACCACTTATTTGTAAGACTACCACAAGTTTTTGTAAATGAGTAAAATATACACGCAAATTGTAATGATGAGACGTGATCATGAATAATATGATTTTGTAGTACCAAATTGCAAAAAAACTACCACTGACTTCTCAAATGAAATCAATAAACATAACTGAGTTTGTGTTCTTGTAATTTCGCGTGCGGTGAGCCAAGATGACATTTTAAAGTAGTTATCGATTAAATAAGGATTATCGGGTACAATTGAAGATGAAGGTGTCTTTTAAGTGTATGCAATTTTATGTTCCGTGTAACTGTGATAATTGCATGAATTATTCCAAAATGTGGATATGAAGAGAAAATTATAGTATTGTCGTGAAAGGTAAAATTACCCAGACAGAATAAATTAGTTAAGCTTATGAAATTTATGTTTTTTCGCGAGCAAACTAAAGTTTACAGTTCACATCTATAAAATTTATTAACAGGACAACTCTAACATTTGAAAACATTTGTAAATTAATGATTCAATTTAGCTTTAATTTAGACCCGATTACATAGCTTAGGTAACTGAATTTCGACGCCAATCCTTACGAATTAACATCCAAGACCTGAATTCATCATTCAATTGTCACACAAGAAAAGGACAGAATTTTGGAAATAAAGTTTCTAAAACATCCTTTAGCTTTTTAGTTTTAGTAAAAAAACAAACATTTTAGGTCTAAAAACTTGGGTTGGGGAAAGAAGACGAAGGTTCTGGCTAGTGGAGATAAAAAAGTTTTTTTTAACTACACTGTAAAATGATTCCGAGCGGAATAAACGGTTTGCATTGCATTGTCTAAAATATGGACATATAAGTGTCAACTGCAAGCTTCGTGGGTGATAAAAAAATACGATAGGAGGGACAGCATATAAATAGTCGGAGATTATAAAAATGATTAGAATAATCAAATAGCATGGTGATTATGCGATGAGTTAATCATTGGTTTGTCTAACTTGGACTTTTTGTTACAAAAAATTTGATTAATATCATCAACTCGGCTTAGTTTGCTACTGTAAAACAAAGCACACCAATTGTGCAGATTTTTTACCCTCCTTTTTAAGATAAGAAGCCTAGAAGTTGTGCTTGTGCATCGTATTAAAATAAATTTCAACCTTGTACATATACATTACGTTTAGGGTAAAAAAAACCTTTTTAAAAGAATAACTTGTGCACAAAACCAGTAACGGTCTTCCTTATTCCTAACCATTTATACAATACGGGTTATAATTGCTATTTTATCTGAAACTCTTTTGGCTGTATGATGGTTTTCATTAAGCAGGCAATGAAATGACATCTTTAGCTAGATGACCCCATTGCTCATTATGGTAATCCATTTTGCTCATTTAATCTAAACAAAAAGGCAAAGGAAGCTTTGGTTATACCAAGTATTACTGAAGGTGAAATGACGATTCTGAAGTGGCAAAGTAGTAGTAGTTTGTTGAAGTCCAAGATGTCATTAAACAATCATAGCGGACAAGGATATTGTTAGGTCTGTTACCTGTCAACCCTTTCTGTCCTGCATTATGTATTACACTGCAGATTTCCAAACAAATACTTGAATTTGTAATATATTTGTATGAAAAGTTCATGTTATGTCAGCAAAACATAAAAAATCCCACCCTCATGCTGTATTCAAGTGTCACTTCTATCTTTTTAGTCTTGTTTGACCATTTTAACCAAAAATTTAAGACAAGAAGCTTTGTAGTTTGTGTCACCTTACAGTAGGCCCCAAATGGGCGTTTTCTTTACTGACGAGCTATTTATTACTATACAATTATTAAATGCAATGACTAACCTCTTTAGATTGTCTTTGTTACTAAATATACCAGCTAACAAGCTTTATCGTTTTTGAACCATGGGAATTAGATGAATTACTTGATAAAAACTGATTGAGACTTGAGATTTGAGACGCTTAAAGATTACCAAGTTCATGTATGTTATTTGTTTACAGGCATCAAAGTGAGCTTAAGCGTCCAGTGACTTCATCCGCAAGGGTGCTTCGATACTTTAAATACATGAAGGCTGCAAAGGATGGCCAAGGAGCTGCAAATTGTATTGAATTGTATCCAAAATGTTCCAACGACACGGATTCAGTGTCAAATCTACCGATGGTAACATAATAATAACATTACATAATATATAATATGAATAATAAAGATATAATGCGAAATATTGACTGTGTTGAAATTGATTGGATAATTCTAAAATATGTTTTCAGATAACGACATTTAATCAGTTAACGGAGCTGATGGGTGCAGAAACAGCGGGTTGAAAATGTTGAAGGAAACAAAAATTGACAGTCATCAAGGAGTTTGCAGAGAACTTGTCTAAGACTCTAATGATATTATATGCAGTATTAACTGCAAAACCCAAAAAGTATTTTGTATTTTCATAAAACGGGACGAAGACAAAACTTGACTTTGACTGTAGACACCTTTATAGTTTGTAGTATGCTTTCCATTTTCAATAGAAATGGAAAACTTTTACATTTTGAGCTACCTTATCCACCGACATATTCTGTTTAAATTATTTGCTTTTTCTGAAGAGGAAAACCTTAGACTCTTGTAGCCAGTTTTGTCAATTCAAATGTAGAATGTAATATATATACCGTTTAGGAAAGATGGAATGATTCAAGGCTTAATTATTTCTGTCGTAAGCTTTAGCTACTCAAAGCTAACAAATAGTTCCTGCAATATCGTCTATTGTATACTCTAATGCAATTTAAAATGCAATAATGAAAAGTTTCATTAATTAAGCACTAATTTAGAAATGGGTTCATTTGTAAGTAACAAGATAATGTAACAAATAGCTAGATTAATTTTTTGATATCGTTTACAATTTATTATAATCCAGACCAAACTATGAGTATACAATAAAAATACATTCAGGTAATAATCTGTGTATGCAATGTTTCATACACTTATAATATTATTATTAACTTTGACTTTTGGTCGACTTACACTGACTGAAAGACGTGATAATATTTAAGGTGTATCACTGGAATTGGATGGGTATCGTATCTATTTTATTCAAGGTTCAATGGATGATAACTTGCAAAATTCATGCCGTGTGTGTACGTATTTTCTTCAATTAATTCAAACGTATAGGCTTGTCAAACTAAAGATACTGGAATAGTTGTAGCTCTAAAAAGATTAAATGTAAATTATAGTAGTTAGTAGGGTTAATAAATTGAGTGTAATAAAGCTTAAATGGTCAAATTCATAATATAAATTATGATTATGTACGTAACTGAGCCAAATGGAAGAGCTATGCCTAACACGAGAGTAGTAGAGTAATATATTTAAAATAATTATAAGAACAAATAACCTGTAAATTTTACGTGTATGTTATCTATATTTATATTTAAACGGTTTACACTGAAAGGTGATATTGTGCACGAATCAAGTGTAATTATGTAACTTACATACTTTAACAGTTAATTCTACTTGGTAAATTGAAACCATGCCAGAGCCAGAGGTATTATCAATCTTTCCAGCAGAAGCTTTAAATGTAACCTTTCAAATAGGTCATGACGATACAACGAATGAGTAAAGTGTATTTTCTTTAACGTTGATGTTCCATTAGTAAAAATGCAGTTCTTGCCAAAGCTTCGTGTGGAATCCGTAAGCTTGAGTTATTAATTTTGTTATACGTCAAGCAAATGTGGAGTTACAAATTGTCCTACAGAAATTGGGAGCTACTGCGTTGATTGTATTAAACAAATTTAGCAATGGTTGAAATATTGTAAATCAGGTTTTTACAATCAATAAATGTTTTATAAATCTGCTTCAGAAAATTACGTGTCATTATTTAACTTTCACTATGTATGAATTAAGGAAGCTGGGATTGTTAAACCACAAAATAATTTAACTGAGGATAAGATGCTGAACTTCTGTTTTTAAAAAAGTGGAATATTACATATTGCTTTTATCGTCAAAAATAGCTCCTTGGTCTCGTTCTCGTCAAAAATAGAAATTCATTTACCTAATTCTCCATTATTTGTGAATTCAGACTTTGTAAGCTGAATGCTTACATAGCCCATGCCCAACGAAATTGAAGGAGGCACATATCCTTATCAATAGACTACAAAGACGCATCTCAAACATAAAACTTTATCGTTCCAAAAAATACTTAATTGTCATTACATTACATTGCATTAGATTCTGTAACTATTTGGTAATTGAAGACATGTCAGGGCTAGTCTAACCCTAGTTATCTTCAAATTATATTTTCTGAAAACAAATTATGGAAAGGGAAGTTTTTATTTCAACTAGTAGTAAAGATGTGTCTCACCCTTATATCCGTGACCTACGGCTAGTGGGTCATTGGTACAATAATGGAGTATAAAGGGCGTCTGCAATGAGCTTATCTTAGCTCACGCGGCTCGACCTTTTCCAAATACATACATACAGAGATGTATCTCATTTAAAGCACGTCAGCAAGTTGATATTTTCATACAGCTGAAGATTTTATAACGATTTTATTAGCAAACCTTCAAGTTCCCAACTGCGTAAGCCTTTTTGAAAAGGTTATTGAGACAAAATTTAAAATTCAAGATTCTATTTCAGAAAAGAAGTTCTTTTGCAGCCGTGTTCGCATTGCTAAAAGCAATTTTATAATAAAAACCAGAAATGGACAGATGATCTAGAAAAATCTTCCATTTAGCTGAATATTTTCACACCTATCTTTAAATTGATTCTTACCGTTATAACTTGAACTACTACTCTTCCAAGACTCGGAACTGTGCCATTTGGAATAGTAAATATCCATCGATGATTAACTCTCTCTCAAAACTCTTTAACAAACGTAACCACTGAAATCGCGATTAAATTTACGTAATAATTTTCATAAATTACACTTCCAAATTTAAGTACATTACGTGAAAATTCTATTGAATGGATGAAAATATGGATGACTTACCTTTTGCTTTTACAAATAACTTGAATTTATAATGAAGCTCCAACAGAAGCATACAATAATGCAAAACAGTCTTATTTTAATTACCTAACTAGAAATTCTTGCAGAAAATTTAAGAAAACGCATAACACAAATTGAATAGAAAATAATGGAGAAAATATAAAAGAATCTTTAAGAGGTTGCCAAAAAATATGCTAAAAGCTTTTTAACGGGATTTTGCTAATGATTTGTTTTCTTAACAATCTTTATCTTTGGAAGCTTTGAATCGGCGTGGTTATCTGGGTGTCCAGTATTAACTGCACAAGAATTACCTACTACCAAAGCTAGAATTAACAGTCCATTCTGCTAATATTGTAATGGTAATGGGAACCTAATGTAAATCTAGCTAGACTTGATTAAACATTTCACCATGTACTATTCAAATTCAGAAGTTCACTTACCTTATTTGTCCAGACGAACGTCTTCAGTTGAAAAAGTCAACACAATTGATTTTAATGTTCATGTTGAAGTGGCGAATCTAACAGTTACATAAAACAATTTTGCTTCAGTAGTTTTAAAGTTAACGATGACTACCAAAAGATTAATGGATTTTCATGTTTAGCTACATACAATACAAGTGTATTTAAAATGTCACTGGCCTCACATTTTGTAATATTTGCATGAATTCCATCATAAAAACATAAAGTATTCCTACAACGACAACGATTGAAATACGACTTACAAATATTCAAAAAAATCTAAATAAGAGTTGAATAATTCAGAAGGAAGGTTGTGATAGAATAATATGATGTAGAATGATATCCCGACCCGACAGAATATATAAAAATGGGTCATATGCATATAAATGATATTTTGGCTCTCCATTCATCCATATCTTATCCACAAGGTTTATGACTAACTGGCAATTCTACCACGATACAAATACTACCACTTCTACTACCTGCATCTTCTATTTGATCCTCGTAGGATACAGTTTCCCGTAAAAATTAAGATAATTTTATTTTATAAAAGTAGATCAATTGGGATCCACCTTGACTTTACTTTTGACTTCCATAACGTGTACATTCTGATGAAAACGATGATTATTGATGACGAGATGATGATGATGGTGTTATTATGATTTTGCATAATGTAATACAGATGAGTTTGACA
This sequence comes from Isotoma decorata, assembly GCA_034698605.1. NCBI lineage: Eukaryota > Metazoa > Arthropoda > Collembola > Entomobryomorpha > Isotomidae > Isotoma > Isotoma decorata. Next base: position 50,686 of record JAQGBU010000068.1, read on the forward strand.
GGGTTATTTCTTCGGGATATAGATCGGTCGGTCTTAGAACTGTAAGTTAAATAAATGGATAATTTAAATAAGGTTAATAAACCCATGGGACTAAAAACTAAAAAGGGTGTATAAACGTATAAGCAAATCATTCGTATCGTCATGTAACATTATTGAATAACTGCTCTGTACTCTCATTATCTATGCATTCATCAGTTCTCTGTGCTAATTAGTTGACTTAGCACTTCACTTAATGCAATACCAAGATCAAGCCTCATTAAACATTTCCCTACCGTTTGAAACTGTTTCCTATTTAACTAGACGAAACATTTTATTCTTGAAACAGTGTTTCTATCCATTGTGCATTGACATGGCTCATCTTTCAATATCTTTGTGGTTTAATAAGGTTAAGACAAATAAGAAATCACTTACCAACTCCTAAAAAGTGAACCACCTCCTTTTAGGTTATCAACCGTTCACAACTTGGATTCCTTCTATAGGAAATTTTCATGGGAATGAACAAAACGTAGTAGTCTTGAATTTTCAAAATTATAGCAAACAATAGTAATGGGATTTGTTCGAGGATTTAGGAAACTGCGAAAAAAAGAATGAGACATTTTGCATACTTGTGTGAATTTATTTTGAGTGTTAAGAGTTAGACTTACTCCTCTCATCCAGAAATATATAAGAACTAGAGGTTTTTCTCTACCTTTACAAAAAATGTAGAGATTATTTTTGCAAATTTTCAACCGGCCTCAAAAATTCATAATACTTGTGCAAATCTTTAACTTGGTTTACACTTTACACTGATGAAGGTGTTAAAAGCAAACATTTGAACTTCACAATGTCTATGAAGACAAATTTAACTATGAATTGTGTACCCTTCATTAAAGCTAGTAAAACAAACTCAAGACACCTTATAAATTCATCGATCACTTGTTTCACAATGTGTAGAGATTTGGTGACACTCTTGTGAACACTTACTTGCAGTTTTTAAATTAAATTAGCTGAAACTTTTTCTTAGAAATATAACGAAGAAACCAGGAAATTTAATTTCTAAATCGTCGCAATGGCTATCTTTCATAAAGGTATGGAAATTTAAATGAATCTTTTATCATTAAGCTATATTTGAAATAATCTGACTCACTGAAATCTTAAAATAGGAGTTTTGAAAAATAAAGTTTATTAAATTTTTCTAGGAAACTTGTTTTTCTTGGCGATGCTTTGGGCAGTGGTAATATTGTTCGTAGAGACTTGTCGTGGTGAAGAGGTTGAAAATCACCATGCGGATGAAGTACATTCTCGACAGAAGCGATTTATCTATTTCAATACCCAATCCCCTGTTGATATTGGTACGGAAAATTATTTATTCATTTTTATTTCATACGCATGCATTATGCATTACAACCATGATTTTATTACCTTCCTTACCGACAGAAATTGATGGGTTTGATATTTTTAATGCAATTTAAACCGTTTATTCTAACAATCATTTTTTAAAGATTAGTTTGAGTATTTTAGTATAAGTTTCCTACAGTGAAGACATTAAACGGATTTTTCATCAACGTACATTTTTAAATCATTATTTATAAATATCAGGATAGACTTTAACATGTAATGCACTTTTGATTTTTGAAGGAAAAATATCTTTACGCATTTTGTTGAAACTTCATATTTGGTTGATTTCACATCTTGAAGGATTTAAGGCTACAGGAAGTCTGTTGATTTTCCAGGAAAAAAAACCGTTTTACTTTACTTGTTTGATATATTGCAGGTCTTCTGATTACGTTGCCCCTATCATTTGCTTTGCCGACATTCAACCTGAAAACATCTAGAAGATTTAGTCGATCCATAACAGGGGAAAATGATATCATGGCAAATCTTACGACGGAAGACATCCTTCCAGTTGACTCTTACGATGAGCCCTCATACGCTGTGGAATTGGGAAAGATGCTTACATACTTCACGATATTGGAGGTATGTTAAAGTGACCATTGCATATGCATTGGGCAGGATTCTCCGGCATTTTTAAAATAGACCTGCATTTTGAGAATCGATTCGATTTCGAACAAGTAAATTTGAATTTGAAAGATACAGTACCATCAATGAGAGAGTGCAAAATCTGTACGACCACCGACGGCATATTACATAAAAAACAAGCTAGTTTATAGCCTCAGACTAAATAGGGTGACCATCCGTCCCGGTTTACCTGGGACATATCCGGTTTTCTCACTCTGTCCTGTCGTCCAGAAAATGTCCCGGCTTGTGCTTAGCGTCCCAGTTTTTAGTTTTCAAACAATAATACTAACGATTAGAAATTCTATTCAGGCAAATGGGCGGTTAATTGTCATTATCGGTTCTGCTTATCGCATAAACTATTGAAGGTTATCCATATATTACGAACAAATATAATATATTACGAATAAATATATTATTATTCCTAATATATTACGAACAAACACATTATTATACCTAACATATTATCAAAAAGTGTATTTTTTTCTAATATCATACGCATTGATACTCATGTTTAAATTAATGTTGTGAGGGTTAATTATTAGTGTAAGATTTCAGAAAAGGGACAAATTTCTATTCTGGGACGAAGTAGGATGTAGTCAAGATGGGTTCCTTTTTGAAGACAAACGTGTAACCTACGGGGGAGGGGTACTTAAAAAGGCAAATTGCTAAAATCGTCCCGGGTTTTTTCGTAATAGATGGTCACCCTAGAACTTAATGCTATAAACCACATACTTATAACACTAAAATACCTTTGTTATGAAAAAAACATGTAACCTAAAAGAGCTGTCTTTTTTTTTAAAAAAAAGGATACACTTATTAATAGTATATTAGGAAGCATAATACATGTATAGGTACTTACCTGGTTTGCGTCTATTCCGCTTTATGTTTCTAAACCCTTTTACCTCCTGAAAGGTTTATTTACTTCTAAAACTATTGTGCCGCTATTCTGTTTTTTTCACCGTGTGAGGTCAAGTAGATAAATTTTTTTACTATTTGAGGTAGGTAGGTGACAATACAGTAATTTACAGATTAATAGTGCATCAATCAAGATCGAAAACTGTAAAAAGTATTATTACACACACAGGCCAAACTTATACTCATGTTGAATACACTCATAAAAAACGTGCAATTGGTGGACACTGGAACCACCGGCGAAGATAGAGAAAATGCAAGGTCAAGTTCAATTACTTATTACACCTCAAAATCATAGTAGTAGCCTTTACTACCAATAAAAATGCCAAGTCTTAGCTAATAAAGGTTAAGTTCAGGTGTAAAATCAGTTATCCGTCAGATCATTTTAGATCAGCTATTTTAAGACGAATGCAACGGGCGCAAAGAATTTATTATTGGTTTCTGGTAGAAATTTACAACCTGTCATCCAATTATACGTGTTTTTTGAAATGTTTATTAATACAATTTATTCGTGTAAAACAATTTCTAAAGCCAGAAAAAGTTTATCTATATAAGATAATATTAGTAATCAAAATTAGGGTATAATTTAACGCAGATAGGTGTAATAATAGTATAATAAAATGACACAAAAAAGTAATCCAAAATTGAAAGACTTTTAAATAAAAAACGATAGCAGATATATAGAGAAAGAAGAAGGTAGATAAATATACTTTACTACCTGACCCTGAATTGACCCTTCTATGACCGGTGATACAAAGTATACTCATCTAGCTTGCGTGGATGACCACCCTCTTTTACGACGGAGTTATTATTATTCCAGATCAGCTTCTAAAAATATTCTTATTACTCACGGTTAGTCTAAACATCTCTCTCCTGTACCTCCGTCGTATTCAAACTATGTGTAAAGATATTTTAGTTAATAATAGCAATAATAGTCTTATTAAACGGATGTTCGCCGCCCTTGAACTTGATCATACCCTTGAATTTCAGTTGAGGACTTTTCTAGATCCAACAACGTAATTTTTTATGAAGGTTTTCTTGCCCTTAGATTACCCCTATGTATATAACTCTTCAACTCAGGCTACACCTGCCTACGTGAGGGCTACCACCGGACCCGTTATTGTTGGATGTTGATTGCTATGTAAAAAATGTTAAGCATTGTCTATCCAGTTATTTACAACAGGCTCACCCGGGTTTTCCAGGGCTTTGGTTATAAGTCTCACAGCTCAATCGTCCTGGAGTATATTATTGTTATGTGTAGTAAAAAGAAGGAGCCTTTAGACTCGTCATATTCTATGACCTTGAAGTACTGACGAGACTTAAAAAAAATCATTGAGCTTTTAAAGAGAGGGCATCGACCCAAGGTTGAGGTATAGACTTGGTTAGATAGTCACTTTGAACTTGATCTTAACTTTGAACTTGAATTCGAAGAGCCCTTCATGCATTTTAATGAACAAACAGCTTTCTTCTTCGTCTACAGCGTTTTTCCTGTCTCTTTTAGACAAGGAGTACAAAAAACGAATTCCCCTAATCATTATCTTGATTTCCATCTCATCATCATCATCTTAATCCTAATCATCCACATTGATCTAATCCAACACAACTCATTGTTTATGCTAGCCATTTGATCAATACGGATACAAGTCTTTTCTGTATGAGTCCTTTATTATTATTCGAAGTGTGGATCATTTGGTAGTAAACTTATGGAATATCCTCTGCTCTGATTATTCTGTCTTAGTGGGAAGACAAATAAGTTTTAAAAACAACTTGCTTGGCCCGTTACACAGTTATTTTATAAAAGTTCTCAATGATTACGGACTCTTTTTGACTTTCAGATTGACGAAGATATCTGTCAGCAGAGGATCATTTGCGATATTTTCTCAGATGCCGACAAATACAAGCCAATCAGTGACATTTTTATGAGGAAGCTGTCGTAAGTGTATTTTAGAAGTGGGATAATCTTTAGTAGAGGCAATAAAAAATAAAGTTTTGAACGGACACTTGCAGAGTTGATCGTGGACCCATTCCTGAGAAGATGACAAGCAGGTACTACAGGTACGTGCGGGCTATGCAAGAAGGCATGAGCTCTGGAGAAGCCTCTTGTCGAAAACAGTTCGGAAAATGTCCATATTCAGCTGAAGAACGTCTTAACATGCCAGCCTTACATTTTTGGACTTACTTGACTTCAATCTTGAGGATGGAATTCCGTGATGAGTAACGGGGCCTTGGCTCGTGTACCATTGTCCAATCCACACTAATCCAGTCTACATTCTTTCATTTTGTTCCGTCAACAACGTCATCAGAAGTGAAAACACAATTCTCTTGACACCAACTAACTTCTCAATGACAAGATTATTAAAATTGTATACTGTTGTTTATTGATGTTAACAGCCTTAACGGTATTTGTGAATTGTTACAATGAATTTGACTTCATTTTACATTTATAAAATCAAGTTAGTATAAGCTTAATTAGTAGGTTTTTTATTTCAACAAATTACTTACACTTAAACCTTCGTAATTTTCAGTATTTATTACTTGCATTAGGTACCAATTTTAGATAAGATTGAATGGCTTGTTTTTTTAATTTTTAAGTGTATACACTATTGGGGAAGGGGACTTAAGATTAGGAATGTGATGATTTCCGGTGGTAGCTTTCTTTAAGTAATTATTTCTAATATAAGAATTTTAATGGTTGAATCGTCAGACTGATATTTATGCTGACATGTAAATACTTTTGGATTGTGTCAATGAAAATTATTATCAATGAAGACTCTGAACATTGCAAATTTGTATTTATTCTTTTCATATTCTCAAAGAAATGCGCAGTTTAAGGCTTAACATTTTAAAAACAACTCATATGGACACAGGAAGTAAGGTGTAATGTTAGAATTCAGTTTAAGCTTCTCAACAAATTCATTGCTTAACGTCAAATTTTGCGTGTGGGTTCTCATGGTATCCTCAACAGTGCGATTTACATATGAAACTTCTTGGGTAATCTGCTTAATATTAGAAGTTTTATATTATAATTTTAATGACGTTAAATAAAACTTTGAAATAAAATGCATGCTTGAATAATAAACATTTGATACGATATCATCGTTACTCTTAAAAACAAGTAAAATCTGGATGATGGGATAGTTAGTACACCATTAGTTCTCTTAGATTACACTGGATTTGCAAAAATACAAAAATTAAATTAAATGTAATGAAGATAATCCATAGGTTTTATATTTTTATTACAAGTCCTAATGTACCACAGAACGATGGTATAATAATGATTAGGGTGACCATCAATCGCGAATAAAAACGGGAATACTCGTTACCATCCCCCACCCCCTTTCGGTTTTATTGCTTTGATTTAAATGTCGATTTCCGAACTACAGACGAAAAATAAATTGTTGTAAATGATATCAAAGCCGTTCAACCCTCAAATGACAAATCGCCTGCATACGCTCTCTCTTTCTACCGTTAGCACCACTTCCTACGTTATAATTTTACCAGTAAGTTTGTCAACCACCATTAACACCTACATTTGAAAATTTAAAAAACATTTTGGTTGGAAATCATTAACTACGCCACGAAATTCTTCATCCGGAACAATTTTTGTTTTTTAAATCGTTACACAGGGTCTTAGATCATTGTTATCTTTTGGTTACGAAAACTAGGCTTGATCCTTGAAGGATAGGGACACGGGAAAAACCTGAAAATTTTTGAGACGCCGGGACATGATCCAAGAATCGGGAGATGTCCAAGGTTAACCTAGACGGGTGGTCACCTCAAATGATGATACAGCAAAATGACATTAGAAATTATTGGTTATGATTGACGTGCTGAACTTGTACGATATCATGAATCAAATGCAAGAAACACATCCAATGCATCCCGATGGAAGACATAAATGTCTAGAAAAAGGATTGGTTTCGAAGGAATCAAGTTCTTCATTTACACATGATAAGAGGTTGAAGGTTTTTACTTTTGATGAATCAATGAAATATTAGAAAGAATGAATGAATGATTTTTTTGAGCTGGTACAAAGTTAAACGATACGAGTGGAAATTTATCCCTGACCATGCAATTTTACAAACATTGCAAAATATACATTATTTTGCGCAAGAGATCATAATGCTTACAGCTGCTAAAAAACTGATTCATGAAAATTATTCAGTGTTTAAGAATGACCACCTAGAACGGAATTAGGTAGTTCAAATTATAAATGAATTAAATTAATAATGTGAAAGGATGCTGAATAAGATGAAGAAATAAAATGCATGCCACAGTTGTTCCAAAATTGTTTTTTTCAAATGTAATACGAAACCATCGACTTTATTAGATGTTTAAGCGTAAAAAATATATTATTCTCTTTTCATTTATATAATCTTATAACATAATTTAATAAAATAAATAATTCCAAAAATTCATACCACTAAGAAATAGATTCTATGCATACTAACAATTTAAATAACGTGGTACAATAGGAGAATTAAGCTTGTAATTAAATGTTCAACATATCATATAAATTGTAATGGTAATACGTATTTCTTTTCATAGGCATTAAAATGTTATTTTTAATAATAATTTACCTGATTAAGGCTTGGTGGGTGTTTTAAGACATTTTCAAGTGTGTAACGTAACTTAATTATTGGTGGTTAGCCCGATTGGTAAATGTTTCACAAAACTTTTATTCGTCTTTTTTTGAAAATAACTGTTCTTGGTATCTTAAAATAAATACTGCCGTTTCTTAAAAAACAAATCCTTGAGTGGTTTTTTAACCGTTCAAAAACACATAACATCATAATAAAGGAGAGATGATGATCGTATAACTTGTTTTAAATCTTATCCTATTTCCTTAACAATATTATAATAATGCAAATATTACGTTTGAATGAAATGGTCTTAAATCCGAATTTTTCAGAGTTGCAAAATGTTCAGAAGCAATAGAAATTACCAGAATAGTATTGGCTGCAATGGTAATGAAAAAGGGTTTTTGATATTTCTTAAGAAATATTAATAATAATAAGGTAATAAAGTGTTTATCATTGTTATTACAGAAATACTTTCTCTATTCCAATGTAATCAATACTCTTCCAATTGAGAGAAAGCTACACATAATTTTGTTTCCAATGAAATTCGGTAAAAGTATATACGAATGATTTATCATTTCATTAAATGGTAAATACTATACGTAAATGAAAAAGAGTTGCTAAAATTACTTTCCTGTGTAACATTTTTCATAAGTAAGATGGCCTATTTTTAAGTGAATTATCAAAATGTAACATAATACATGGTAATAGTAAGAAATATTTTGCTTGTTAATTTTAAGATCGATTTAAAATTCTTGTGACCATTGTTCACTACGGATGATAAAACGCATATTCTCTTATTGTATAATGGTTAAAATACATATTAGTTTAGTTGGCAGGGTTTGTTATCAATATACAATAACCTTGTCTTTTTCTAAATATAATGAGAATATATTTAGAAAAATTTAAGGTTATTGGTTCATTAATCAGTCTTGCAGAGCATCACGATGATTGTTCCTTCTCACAATTAGAGCAGAGCCGGCAGGATAGTTTGATATTATTACATTTTTTAACTTATCTTCGAAATTGAATTCTCTCCCTGGCTAAGTAATTACTCTTTTATGTTGGTCTAATATTAAGATGATGGCAAATCATATAATATGGAATGAGACATTGTTTTAACTGTTATCAAAAGCTAAATGTAATGGGGGTTGGAATATATAAATTTCTTAAAACTAATCCTACCATGAAAAAAAAATTAATAGGGAAAAAATTGAAAATTTAAAATTGACCCTTTTACATTTTCTCCAATTAATAGGAACACTAACCAGGTTTCCTTAAACTAAAATTCATTCTTCGTTTATCAATACTCAGCACATTGTGTTTGCTAAAGAATGCAAAGCCAACCCTATAATTGTAGAAGCTTACCCTCCACGTTTTATACCTAAATAAGGGTTGGAGTGAAATAATAAATAAATAAATATTGGATTTGTTGTGAAAATACTAGAGTTGAAAATATGCTGGAGGGGTTTTCCTTATATTTTATAACATTAATTACTAAAGGTGGCACAACATTTCTTGCGACGATGATTTCGATGACGAAAGAAAAATTCGTCCATTACGATCAAAGGTAAAGGAAGATGATGATTATTAAATTGATGATGGAAAAAATCTAGGATTTATCCCGGTCGTGAGTAAGCGACGATGATTTCTAGTTTCCAGAAGTATCTTTGATGAAGGTGGTTGAGGACATGAAGAACATCCCGGTCCAGTCTTTTTCCCAGCAAGGATTCTGGATCGAGGTGGTTCTAAAATTTCCCCTAATTTTGAAACAGTAGCCTGCGGAAAATAAACAATAAAATATTCCAATTAGTTCCTTTTCCCCCTTTGTAGTCTCTTAAGTAGAAATATTTTATTCCATTTAAAATGATTGAGATGTAAGTAAAGCTTTCATTTTAGAGGACGACTTCTTTTTTAAAGTTCATTTTGAGGATCAAACTAGCTACTAATTTTAAATATCTAGCAATGTAGAGTCAACAACCGACACAGCTTAATAAAATACACCTTAATACAACCCCCATACCATACGACCTTCGAACTTTTATTATACATTAATAAGACTTTCCAGCCGGGATATCAATTCAATCTATGCACATATATTTGATATGATAATGAATTGGAATTTTAATGTGAAGGTGAAATGGGGTTGGATTCTTGGAACCAAAAATAAAAACAGCGTTATTTTAAGATACGAAAATAATTGGGTCAGGGGTCTACGGGACTATCATCCTTTTATTTGAGTATGTACAGTGTTACCGTAACGCTTCAATTTCAAATTTGTAATACCTAAGAAAAGGAAAAGTTTAAGGAAAATGATTGTCCATGTAAACACACTGGAGCGAAGACTCTCTCATTTATTGTCATCTTTATCCTCCTTTATATCCTCACCAACTTCTTTTCTCTGAGTTAAATAAAAGTAAGTCTGAAGTAGGAAGTAGATTCAAAAGATAAGGACACACTTTCAATAAATAAATAAACAAGAATCCCTACCAAGAATTCTCAAGTCAGTTTCAAACGTTTCATGCCTAAAAGAAAAAAAGGACCATAATATTCATCCTTTTGTTTCTACTCGTTTTAATCCTACATAATCCTCTTTAACTCATCCTAATAATATTTAGAAGCCACCTAAGGGTCTTAGGTATGAAGGAAGGGTGAGATGGACTTGTTCATGTCGCATCTAAAAACTAAATAAAAATAATAATGCCCAAGAGGAAGATACCGTTAATCTGGCACCCCATCCCATTATCATCCTCAGTTTAAAACCACCATAAGATCCCATTATTGAGAATTCTATGCATATCAAGAAAATTGGAGAGCGCAACAGGTCGAGGAAACATTTAAGGATAACATCTATCTAAATAGATTAGGGTAGAATATAATTATGACGAGGATGGGATTGTTAATAAGGAATCCCCCTTTTTATTCCTGTTACCCTTCCACGAGATGAAGGAAATCTTGGGTTTCCTCATCAAACAGAGATACGGTGGTACCCCTTTACTTGTACAAATTTAAACTACTTGTTACTATTATAAATGGACAGGACAATAGATTTAAAGGTCTACGTGCGTACATTTTTAATAGGAAACACATCCTTTACTTTGATCAATAAAGGAATCACTTAAACCACCGGTACCGTTGGTTTTCCTCATGAAATTTACGCCTAGCATTAGATAAAAAATGAAATGTTTGTATGGAATGAGTTGAGAAAGAAAGGATGAATCTATCACTCACACCTTGTTCACCTTCCCCTTCATACCCGCATGGGTAACAGGACAGCATAGACAAGCACCTATGCCTCATTCTTATCTAACGCTCTTGTGGTGTTTACCTACTTTCGCTTCCTTATTATTATTAGGTATATTACCCTTTGTAAGATGAATCATCAAATTCCCTCACCTATCTCTTTTTTTTATTTTACATTCCAATTTAAATAATAAAGAACCGTTTTAAACATCTCGAGTAGGATGGTAGTGACTAAGGATGAGTTCAATAGAATCTGTGTGTATTAACTATCTTTTAGTTCATGTAGCATAAAGAACGTGCTACCAAAGGGTTGAAGTTCCTTTGAAGTTAACAGGCTTAACCTGGTCGAGACAACTTTCCTTATTCAACCTAGTCAAGACGACTTTCAATTCCAGATTCTTCCAGATTTTTCTCGTATTAAGATTTACTTTCCATATCAAGAGAAATAACAATAAAATGTCTTGTCGGTTTGACTTTTGTCAAAGTACTTGAATTTTAGCATGAATATTTGGATGAGGAATAAGGATAAGGAAGTAGTATTCTACGAGAGGAAGATGCAAAACAAAGTATTTGTACAAACCCAGAGGCTAAGATTTTGATGTATGCTGTACAACCCGATCTATTAACTTTTACAGTTTTGCTAACGGTATACTTTTTTTAAATTTATTTACTTTTAAGTACCATTAGTCATGCATTGTAAACAACGTAATGGTGTAACCAATGACTTTAAAGCATTATTGTTATCGACATTCTTATAATTTTACAATTAGTTGTTGACTAAAAACGAATCTTCTAGAAAGAAAATAATAAAATAAAATAGAATATGCTACAAGACACTAATAAATATTCTCAGGTAGTTATTTCATAGTTTTAAATTCAGATAATATCATTAAAATCTTATAATAATATCATATGTGTTCATCCCATCCCATATCCTGGCATTCTCATTCTAAAATATTAAACTGAGAATCACTCAGCATAATATTGTTTGTACTATATAAGGAAAAAAGTTCTTCCGGGGCACGAGATGCGAATAAAAATTAAGTTAAATGTAAAACCCTTTCCCATGATTCTTTTGAGAATTAGGTTCAAGTCATGAGTCAGGGATTATTAGCAATTGTCCGTTAGTAACTTAACCACTACTACCTTTTTACTAAACAATGCCTCTTTCTTACGTAAACTAAGCTGACAGATAACTAAATTGTACCATGTTATGAAAACAATAAAATGAAACTCTGAGTGAGTAAACCTGCTTGCTCTTGTAACAATGTTGGCCTGGCCTTGCCTTCTTCCTAATTCCATACAACAACAAGTCAAGTTTGTATTCTAAAGTTCATTGTCAAACGTGGAAAAATTTGCTTAGTAAATATTATAATTAAACAAAGGAATAGGTACCGGCAATAACGGTACGGGGAAGTTATTATTTTACTAGGTGCAATTGTAATGATAAATATTATTACCTTTACAAAGTAACTAATCAAAAGGTTAGGCTTATAGTTTACAATATCCTCTACTGCATTCCTATTTCCTCACTAGCTTCCTCGAAAAGCAAGAAGAAGATTGTTACAAACTGACCGAAATAGATTATCTCCGAAATGAAAGCAGTTAGTCATAAATGATTATTATACAGCATCACTACCTATTTTTATTTTCGGCCTCTTCTAAAAACTCATCAGCTACCATAAAAAAGCTGAAGTCGGACTTAAGCTTTTTTATGGTAGCATTAGCATTTCCGTTTTTAATTGTCAATGGACTTAACAAGTCCATTGACAATTAAAGAAGGAAATCCTGGTGAAAAACAGAGATCTTTTCGGGAGGACTGGAGGGGACAATGTCCAAAAAGGGAAGAGAACCCTAATCACCCTAAATGAAATCATCTCCAAAGATAAGTTAAAATAAGGATGGAAAAGGTAGAGTAGAGATTTGCTTGGAAGAGAATGAGAGGTGAGGATGTTTAGAATAGTGGTGGTATGTGTGAGAGTTATGTTAAAGAAAAAGCCCATAGCATGTATCTACATTCTTGTAAAAGCTAAAAAAGCTTTATGCCGATGATGATGATGATGATGATAATGATGAGATGATGATGGAGCTGGTTAAAAAAACTACACAAGTGGCAAATCAGCTGTGTTGTGAAAGAGTAGGTTAGCCTTTAGCTGGAGGCATTGGAATAAAAGTGCATCGGCCTTTAACGGTGACTCGAGGCCAATGTCTGACCACCTAAATGTTAATACTGATGATGGTAAAAAAAGCTTTTATGAACAAGAAGATCTTCTCTCCTTCCTTCCTTTACTTTTATCTATTGTGCTCCTGCTGCATCTAGAACTTGTGGTTGTGGTTTGAATGATTGACACTTTTAAACAACTAGCTATACTCCATTTAAACAATCACTTTTACTATTCTTCCATAAAGGATTGAAGGTACTACTATGCTTGGGTGCCAAGAATATCTTTGGTCGTATCTTCCCTACCACAAAAGGCCAACCTGCATTATGTCATAATGTTTGATAATGAACTTTGTTCAAGGTAAATAAGGCTACCTTCATAAATGTCATGCAATTTTAAAGGTTAAGTAAAGGTGTTTATTTACACTTACTCTTTAAGGATCGGGTTAGGAAAGGGAAGGCAAACTTTAATTTGGGAAATAAAGAAAGCACTAGATCTGCACTCCATAGTTGTATGAAAGTTGTTTGTACTTAATAAAAATATGGGAATGTTTACTTGCTCAAAGGGATAATGTTTAGTCACGTTGTTTTACTTGAGATTTCATAATTTTTTAATGTTATGTAATACTTCCTTGTTCTCAAATTCTATTCTCAGGATCTTCAGTTTACCCCTTGTACATATTATCTTATTGTAGTCTGTGGGCTATTTTAGTTGACTTTATTATTAAAGAGTTGGCTGACTCTGAAACCTAAATAAATTAGGTGGAAACTAAAAGCTAATAAATTTGGAAAAATATCATATTTTAATATATATTTATATAAATATATTTTATATATCAAGATGATAGTTATGCTATTTCTGTACATATTCTCTATTGTTTCCTTTCTTCTGGAAATTCAGAAGTGGCAAGGCAAAAGAAGGCCATAAGATTCACATGGATTCAACTTACAAGGATTTTAGACAATCAGTGTAATTTTAAAGAGTTCAATGAGTTCAACTTCAAGCCTAAAGCAAACTCATCTCATCTTCCTTGATTATTTTGTCCATATGGGAATCGAGTTACGTATAAAACCACTCAATATTTTAACTCGATCGCTTCCTTCTGAACTCATTATTGTGTGCTTAACGGTCGTCGGCTAAAAGAGGTTTTTTCTCGCTTTTTTGGATAAGCAAAATTTTTTTAAATAAAACGTATATCAATATAAAGAAGAAGATGAGAGGCAAGAGCCAGTTGTACAAAAGATAGAAAGATCATTTAATTATCCAAGCTGTCGAATATCGATGCTGATATTATGTTGAATCCATTGATTGAAGAAAAACTTTCAACCTTTTTTTCTCAAGTTGCACACACAATGAAATCTCATCATCATCCTGATTGAATTCCTCTTCCGTCATTCTTTCAACTCTTTGAAGAAATTCATTTATCAAGAAAAAGCGCATTCTGAGAAAACTCTTTTAAATTCACATCTTGACTATATCCATCTAACTACTTTCTTATTTCACAATCAATTTGTACCTCAGAAAACGTATGTCTGCCTGCTGCCTTCTATTTAGTTCAAAATTGAAAAGTAATACTTTTATCTTAATAGTGCTAGATTGCTTCTCATGGAAAATAAAAATAAAAACGATGCCACTTACAAGAAAAAAAATTTACTACTCAAGAGGTTATTTTGTCTATGAAGTGAGTTTATTTTTACCAAATAAATATGAAGGTTCAATAAGTAAAGAGGTTTCGAGCAGAATTAGATTCCTAGGCAAATGAATCCGTAAATAAATCCAATAGAATCTTACATAAGGGAAGAAATGTGAATCGATTGAAATATGTCCTAAACCATGAGAGGTTTGACCTACCCAACTTGATTCAGAATAAGGTAGCAAAGGAAAGCAAGGTTAATATCGGTTATAAACATGAGTTATAAGAAGCAGATGCTTCATTGAATATTGCTTATCTATTGCTTATATGAGAGGGTGGACCTCTTCAATCACCACTGGATTCCTATCATATAAAATAGTAGTTATTGGGGATTCAGAATGGATTGAGAAGATACTACGGATTATAAGAGTGATGATAGGTATAATCATGATACGATAATGACAGGATAGATAAGTTGAGAGAAGAAGAGCTGGTTTGATTTTGGCATTGACATTGACTCAAGATGAATTATTCTCTTGTGAGACTTTTCACCACTGAATCCAACTGAACTCACTCCGATGAGATCTTTAAGTTGTACAAGTTTCATTGGGTATAAATTTAAAAAAATATAAATGGGTGTTTGTGAATACTAATTAATAATATAGTAGATTTCCAAGTTCATTGATTGAGGGCTTATTTTACTAATGTGCGTAAAATAAATAAATCTAACCTTTGTTCATTTTTTCCAATTCATTAAAAAGTTTACATGGAATGGTTAGATGATGAGAAACTAGTCTGTACATTGATTGAGGAACTGCCTGTGCATGAAAGAAATGAATTCAAGTGCTCCTTTTTCTCATAATATATCCTGTCTGCAGGATGTCATTTGCATCTATTGCACAGGACATTGGCAAGATATTTGTTATTAATTATCAGACGTCCTGATGACAAGTGAATATTCTACAAATACAAAAATACTTCCAGAAGGGCTCTTCCATGGGTTTCCGTTGACATATGACATTTGAATAGTGTATATGAACATCGAGGAACATTATTATTATCGTTGTGGAAAACATTTTATCATATATTTTAAAATATGACCCTTCTCCAACACTTCAGATGGAATTACCATAATATGCATATGACCATATAGATTATGGAAATGAGAATGGAAAAAGAGAAGGCTAGAATATTTAAAAAATTCTTCTCCTCTAGAGTTTTTGCTCCTATTAGTAAAGTAAGAATGAGAACCAGATTTGATAAAAATTACTATTTTTTTACCATGTTTCGAAATCTTAAACGATCCGAACTTAAGGGTTGGGTATGGCCATGGTGCAGGTCACACTGTGATAGAGAGTGGCATGAAATTTGATAAATTTATTTAGTATAGAAAACGGTTACATAAAAACTCAAAGAATGAGACATGCTTCGAGTCTTTAAAGCTCCTATATTGAAGGCCAAGGGTAGGAGTGTAAATCTCAACTAAGATGATCTTAACCTTTAAGTAAAGCAACCCTTTGAACCTTTTCATTGATAGAAGAGAACAAAATCCTGGCACACATTTTTTTCTCACAAACTTGATAAAAAAACATGCTCATATCCGGAAAATGTTTGAAACCTTCTATTGTCAATCAAAAGTAAGGATTTTTTCAAAATTTTTAACCATTGAATCCGGTCTTTTGTAGCACGTGAGTTTTCCGTACATCTTCAAGAAAAATGTTGATAATATTCAAAGATAATTCAGAGTTGGTAAAAATAAAAATGGTTTTATCAAAGCGTAACGAGATGTTTAGATATGTTTTTATGATGAAACAAGTCCCCTTATATTGTTTCTGTAACACAGGGTGAAAGATTAGCAAAAACTTCTTGACAAAACAGATGTGACACCCACAAGTAGTCTGTACATTATCCTTTAAGAAGTTTCAAAATGTTATGTCTAGGTTTATTAAATGAACTGATTTTTTGCTCTCCTCTCTCCCTGTCATCTTCATTTCAAATACTAACTGTCAACCTTACTCCTTTCTCAATAATTTAAGACTAATTTTTATATTTCAGAAGAAAGAAACTTTACCCGAAAAAGGGTTTTAGCGAGAGTTGGGATTACTTTAGGATATAATATTTCTATTTGTTCACCAAATACTTTTAAGATACAATCTCCCCCGAGGAAAAAGGTATCCACTTTCTTAAATGTGCTCAGGATCTGTACTTACGTACTAATGATTTTTTTAAATTAAAAACTAAAAACCAAACATATTTTTATTATTAAAGTTTATGAGATCTGCTACTAAAATTAATATTATTAGATTACCCAAGGTTATGGCTAGGAGGTTATAAAGTAGGAAATAAGACCTTGATTTCCTTTCTTAAAGCCTCAAGTACTTAAGCATAAATACACCCTTAATACAAGACACAATAAAGTCATAAGAATACATTGCTTGAAATAACTTTTGACTGAAATAAGGGAGAAGAAGTAAAAGTCTAGAAGAAAGGGCACTTAAAACAAGAAATAAAAAGTCTTTGATTTTCTTCAATAATGCGACATTTGACATTGAAAAATGGTCAAATATTGCCCGATCATCGCATTGGTAAAGTCTCAGGCAATATTTCAGGTTCAAGCCTAAGAAACCTTTGCTCTTCGACCAAACTGCAACCAATGAAACCTATGCAATTTGGGATTATTGGTAAGGACCTCATTAGGAATAATAATAAACCATAGAATCAAATAAAAAAAAAATAAATAAACAACAATGTATAGGTACATATAAACCGAGGAGCACGAGGAGGTGCAATAAAATGAAAGGAAAAAACTGTTCGCCAAAGAAATAAAGGTTGTAAAACCTCAAACGCATCTTCCTATAAGAAGATCCCTACTCACCAGACGCTCTACATGAAAGATACAAAACTTTTTTTATTATTATTGATTTCACTTTCTTTGGGATCCCAAGAAAGAGAAACATTCTAATAATATTTAAAGTTATCGATGACAGATAAGTAAAGGACAGAAAAACTAATATTTCTTTTTTAACATCTGCTCCTCATATATTAGAACCTAGTATCAATTATCTATCAGATACTTTATTAATAAGATGCACAATGAGAAGAATACTAGGATGAAGTGAACTGTCACAACAAGTATGAAATGTCATTGCACTACCATGATGATAACATACTCTAATGTTATTACTATCCCAGTCTCAAGTTAACTCTTAACAGAAAACACCAAAAGGGTGAAATCCTCTCCTGATAAGTACAGAATGACTCGTACCCATACTGAATTCTCCATTTACTTCCCATAATTTAAAATCTAATGACACAACTCTATCTCATGATGATGATACACGATACGCAAGAACCTCTTTCTCAGGGCGGATTTGATCTCCTACATTATTGTCTAAGGTCATGACCTACGAATGGAAGATAATCTGCCTGTCTGCTGTAAATTGTAAATATAAACCTGATTTATTTTACTTTGATGAAAAAGTAAGCTGATCTCTTGATTCATCAAGCAATAAGATAAAGAGAGATGATAAGTTGCAACAATTGCCATGCAATGATTGCAATGGTGTGAAGCAATTGTAGCTATTGCATTGCATTGGATTATTGCACAGAATGAACGGTGTTGATATGATGACATAATATAATAGTAGTAGTAGTGCAACAGGTGAATGAACAGAGTATTCAGTCAGCCAAATAAATACCCTAGTACAAGTCAAACCAATTAATTCCCTAATAAATAACAACAATAGGAAACACTACTACATCATGCCATTATTATGGGTCCGGTTAGACCAAAGGAACTAACTCATTCAATACTTTTTAATATTGAGTACATTTTCATATCCTTTTGTTATAGATATTTTTACCACCCTTGGTAGAAATTACTCCTGTGTAAACCTTGCAACTTGACCAAGAAAGAATAAATAGTAATGATAATAAATAAATATTTGAATGACACACACGTCCTCGTGCCTTGATATTATATGTGATGCTAGCTACATAAAGTGAGTAGGTAGACCAAGGCTGGGATTACAAACAAACTGACATGAGGCAATGTAACAATCAATTAGTTTCGAGTTGGACAACAGGTAAGCCGTGAATGAATGAACTATATGTATTATCCATACTCATACAGATTATCAAATGATGATGGGTGTAACCCGGAAGAATCCTAAAACATTTTACACTCACTATTGGCAGTCTCATATATGAATTTCTTTTAACCTATTCCTTAATGTGTTTTAATTGAAAAGATTAATGACACATTTTACATAAAATTTAAAATATAAAAATAATTTTAAATGCTTCCTTATCTATTTCTCCCTTTTTTAAGTTAAAATAAAAGTTCTATTTGCTCAGCTTTGTTCCAATGAAAATTGTAGGGAAAGTGTATGAGCTATGGTAAGAAGGTAGGTAGGTGTTGGGTGAACCCAATGAACTTTTCAGATATAATAATATCAGTAAATTATACAAGTTAAATAAATAACCCTTTCTTTCTTGAAGCTGTTGTGCTGGTATAAATAAGGATCTCTACTTCTCTACTACATTGCAAGAAGGGTATGTATGTGGTCGTAAGATAAACATAGGAGAGCTTTTCATACAAAAGAGAAAATAATGGTTAAGAGGGTTAAAAAGCATTAAAAAAGTACTTACTCGTTTGGTAGATCTTTGGAAAGTTAATGGTGATGTTGACTCTAATGATGGAATGGAGAAAAGTCCATGGTGTTCATGATGATTATATTCCATCATACAATCTTGCTCTGGTCTTGGTTACAATTAAAGGTAGTTAAGATCCTTGGAGAGAGTGAAAAGCAGGTAAAATGAAGCTGCTTCTTCTTCTTTATTAGCTTAATTGGTAGTACTGGTAAATAAGGATGATCGGTGGTTTCTTATAATTTCTGAAAATTGTTGCAGGGGTGACTGGAGAATTTGATTTTGTTGTCGGTGGATTGACAAATGAAGATGTATGCTCCAACTGGGTAAGGAACAATCTATCGGACTGACTAATAAAGCCCGGTGGGGTCAAGCTTCTTCGGTGGATCCATGGCTGCGAGGTAATTTACTTTACAACTCTTTCTGGATTAAGAAGGGTAAAGTAATAATTTCTCTGGAGGCTGAGAAAGTTTTGGATTTTCACAAACGTAGTAGTATCGTAGTAAAAGTCGTCTTCCCACTTGAAGTTCAGTACAAACCAGTAGGGTCCAGAGGATCTGAGTGACCATTCATGATGAAATCGAGATTATGAGATTAATACAAATTGATGGTTTAAATATGAAAATTCTCGTAATGAGACTTTTCTCCGAAGATGTAAATTTGATTTTTTTTAAATCTTTCCGATTTAAAATATTTTTTTCGAATAATTTTTCGAATAATTTTTCAAATAATTTTTCCGAGATTCTAAGTATCTTATCAATAGCTGTGATTAGCAGTGTAAAAGCCAACGTAGTGTACTGATTAAGAGTGTACAAGGGAGCGCAGAGGGCTTAAAGTTGAAAGTAACACGGAGCGTGCTAAGGAGAGACTGATGAGTGAGTTGAGATGTATCCTGGATTTAAGCACTTGATAGAAAACTGAAATCCGAATAGTAAAAGCTCTGAGTTTTCCCCGGTGATTGGTAAGTACTTGTTCTCTGGTGTTGATCGTGTTGTGTGTGATGATAGAATATCAGAAAGTGGGTATAACTAACTAATAAGAAGTTGAAGTAACTTGACTGAAAAAGGACTACTAATCTTAAGTTTAAGGTATTCCCATCAGCACCACAAGAAAGACCAAGCCAGTATATAACCTTAATGTAAAATCTAATGGAATGGAGTAGGCAATAATGAGTAAGCTCTGCATATGGTTTATATATCATACAAGTTCGATCAGTTTGACTGAGAGAGTCCCCATGTAGTAGTTTGAAAGCAGTTGTAGTAGTCCATAGTACTCGTAGTTATGTCTTAAAGCCCCTATCAGTACTTTCGTAGCTTATTTCCTATATCCATTCTGTGGATTACTTGTTACGTCTTAAAGTAGTTAAAGCAGTGGCTATGGCTGTACAGAAACAGTCTGGGGCAACTCAGAACGACTATTTTCCTAACTTTTTAGACTTATTAAAAGTTTTATAATATTATTATATCCAACTCTCATTGCATTTACTAAAGATGATCATCATGATGAAGATGAGCCACCCAACAAGCTTAACTAGCACCTTGTAGCATCCCAGAGTAGAAAGTATGATCCGGAATTAACCAGTCCTTTATATACTTGATTAGCAAAGAGTTAATCTTTGAAGAAATGCACATTTATTTATTTGCAACCCTCTTTTCCTTTTACTTAGTCTCCCCGGAAGTAATGATTTCATGTGATGAACGAACATCATATAACTCTACCACCACCGGCTAATGCAATCTCTCAATTATCACCGTATTGCGAATTTCCTAGCCAAAGGGAAAGACTTTTTAGTAGTGACTGTGCCTTTTTCTTTTTGCCGTTTGTTTTGGGCGGATCTTCACTTGCCTCGCACACACGGTACGGTCTTTTTACTTAGAATTCATAATGATTAGCATGATGATGATGATGATGATGATCATAAATTCATAAGCATACTACCACCCTAGTCAATCATCTTCGTGATGTCCAGCCAGTCAAAGAAGGAAAAAGAGAAAAAGTTAAGATACCTAAGTAAAGAAGCTCTCTCACGAGATTTAGATTCCGCTTTAGAAAGATACACACATTCTCACACATTCAAGATTAGCAATTCCTGGTTCGCCAAGTCAAGGTGTACCATACACACCAGAAAAGATCCACCACCACCACGAACCTTTAGGGAAGATTACCTACCTAACTATAATAGAATACCTATATGAGGACGGTACAAGAATGAACTTCTTTAGTTCTGTGTAACTTACTAAAAAGATTTAATACACACATACACACAGTTCGCAAACTTCATCATTAATATTAGGTAGGACTAGGCATCATCCTACCTACATTCTTGAGTGCAGAAAAGCGACGCGTCAACAACTTCGCCAACTTCAGAGGTCATTCACAAACGAGCAAATTCGCTGCATTTGCATACGAAACCTCATAAAAAACATCAACACAGGCAATGCAATGCAATTTACTTAAAGCTATTACTATAAAGTGACTCTAGGTACGAACCATTCAGTAGTTATCCTATGTAATAGTAGTAATAGTAGTAGTAGTAGTAGTCAGTCAGTCAGACCAGCCAAACTAAATTGCCTTTTAACTTTAATCTTAAAGAAGGCTTATCCCTACTACTCTCTCTGTTACATATCACTTTTACTAATAAGAAAGTCTACTTTTATATATACTTTTATCACAAACATTAGCTAACTTGATACGTGCAACTTCTTTTTACTTCAATTTTTTACCCTCATCATGTACTAAACTCCATTTAGAAACATTATTTTATCTTGTAGGACAATACGAGCAAAGAAATACTCATTGGTCAACAAAATTTTCCTTGTGCCATCTCATTATAAATGTTTCTTTTTAAAAAATGTTAAAAATCTTGTCTCCCCATCCAATTTTTTCATATGAAATTAATTCTCACCAGTCAGCAGATGCAGATGGGATGAAAGGTAGGATAAAAATGTTTTAGTATCTGGTGAAACTATAAGAAATAATAATAGCGAGTGTTGAAACCATTCCACATTCAGAGAGAATTATCATAATATATCATAAGTTCACATGATAAAGGCTAGAAATCAGACCACAATGGTATGATTCCCTGAGACATGATCTACCCTTTCTTTCACCTTTTGAATTAATTCCGATACATGTGATGCACGCAAATGACTACCTTCTTGTAACGAACTCATTCTTTTCACTATAAATAGCTGTGATATAAAAAAATCCCAAGCTGGACTAAACCGGCTACAACACCAAACCAGATTTCAACTCAAATTCATCATCATTCCCTATGCATCAATCCAACCGATCTCATCTCATCTCATCGGCTCACCCGTACTTAATAATAATAATGCATTTAACTAGTAATGAAATGAGGGTTCTTTTCTTTCTAAATGTAAATGTAACGCATCAACATAATATACAAACTAGGGGTGAATTTTTCATTTCAATTGTACCATTTCAAAAAAAAATTACCCTAGACAACGAGCATAGACTTACAAATCGTCACCGTACTAAATAGTTAATATTGCTTTAGTGTCACTATCAAAAAACTTTTGTTTTGTCTAACTTTTCATCTGAACTTTATATTAGTTCCTGTGTAAACTTAATATTTAGGAGGTTTGTTACGATGAAATGTTGACTCGACTCAAAAGAATAGGAATACACCCTCCTTTCAAATCACGACTAAAATGAATTTCGTTTTGTGTCAGTTGAATCACAAGAAGAAATCTTTGTAGGAACGAATTGAATGAAATAGGCTATATTATGAGAGAGTAAAGTAATAAAACTCCTAAGCCTCTGTCTAAGTTTTACCTTTTACTCTTCATAATTCAAATCTTAAAGTTAGTTAATAATAGCTTCAACTAATATACCTTTTTTGAAACCGACCGAAGGATCATCATCATAATTATTAGTACCCTCTTCCAGGATATGGTAGGACAGAGAGGTAATTTTTGCTACTGGTCAGCAGTCACCTTTTGAGACTCCTCATTCAGCCCCAAATATTATACTAAAAGAGGATGAGATGCCATGGGGTGAGTTGATTTTAAAAAGAGGAATAAAGCAAGAAGCAAAAATGTAGACTTCCTTTCAGAATTGTTATTCCTTATTGCACTGCTAGCATGTGAAATTATGGACACGGAAAAATGCAATTTCCTAAGGCCTTTCCAATTTTCGTATTTAATGGTTTTGGTTAAGAAAAAGTTGTTTCATGGTAGGAGATATTCTTTTGAGATTACTCTACTTAAAATGGAATTTTACATACCTGTGAAAACTTTTTATGAAAGGTTGATGGGTAGCACATGGAAAATTGGAATTTGCTGGATTTACGCAGAAGTTATGATTCGTCATTTTCATTTTCATTATTCGTTCGTTCTTCTAAGCAAGGATTCGTTCTTATTGTGGTGGTGAATTCGTTCAATGAAAGATGAAAGAAGGACAAGGAACATTTCTAAAAGTTAATGAGCTACAAAAAAGGGCTACGAAATTCTAGAAAAATCAGCCGCAACCTTGAAAAAAAGATGTGTATTTTATGGGCTGAAGTGATAATGCAAATGACGTTTGCGACAGCCAATTATCTTTTCTTTAATCCATAATTTTTTTAAAGAAGTAGGTCGGTCTGTAGAAAAAGTTGGAAGTAAGAATAATATTACCTGGAAATGTTCAAAGCTGAAAACTTCAGCACAGCTTCACACTTCTGTTCTTAAAAAGGACCATTCGCATTGTAGAGAATCTCATCCTCAAGCATTCAATCATGCATTGTTAGGTACCAAAGTCCAATATCCACTTTTAATTCTCATCTTATTGTCATTGTTTAAAAAAAAACCTTCTACCTGGAAGAGAGAGGTAGAATTCAGGCAATTTGATAAAACAGCGTACCTCAACGTAAACAACACCTACCGTAAAACTCGATTTAGGGCCCCCGAGAGAGTTAATGTTTTAACCCTTCAAAAAAGGGAGGGGTTGTATTCCGGGGAGAGGGGGATTATACTTTTTCAATTTATTTAAAAAAAATCTTATCTTTATTTCATAACAAAGTTTAACAAATGATGCATACTGTTAGCTAGAAAAATTTTAAAGTTTCTAAGGTTCAATTTTCAATCATCATCATAACTAAAACATCAATTTTATAACCACCCCGCAATCATCATCGTTTTAGAAAAATTCATCGGGACATATTTTGTTGTTGTTGGGAACTGTAATTTTCTTTAGTCTCCTTCTTTGCATTAATCTTACGCAGCAAACTCTTATCAATCACAGTGGACACAATGCCATGCATTTGCAGACTTTTTGAATGGTTGTTTCAGGGCTAAATGCATTACAAGCAGAAATTATGTCAGAGTTTTATTAGTATGTGTAGCTCATTGGTCATGTCATAAGTGTGAAATCCACTGGGGGTTTCGCTTTTTATAATCTTTTTGGATGTGAGCAGTTGGTTTAGTAAGGAGGTTTTGTAGTAAAAACTAATCAATTGAAAGTAGAACTACCCCTGAACATCTTTTCTATCAATCTTTTGTCAAATTCCATGGTATTAGACTGAAATTTTATAAACCTATGATATGAACGATAGGCAGGAGTATGTTTTTCTTACGTTCCTTAGTTTTTCTTTTTTACCCATCGACTTGAAAATATATGCAAAAATAATACTAAAAGAAACCATTGGAGAGAAAATTTAAATTTTTGGAGGGGGTTTATTTCAGGGGGGGGAATTAATATGTAAAACGCAGTTGAGACACACAGGAGTTATTTAGGGGGGCTATAAAGGTGATCATGTTTCGAAAATGACTGTATATTCTGGTAAAGTACCTAGTAGGGTTAAAAATGGCAGGATTTCAGGGTTAAAAATGACAGGATTTCTTGGACATCCTTTCCTATTTATGTCAATGCAAAAGTACATATTTTAAAATGTCGTTGTCTTGTCAATGATTTGTCCAGCTGTTAAATTTGCAACCCATTTATCATTAGGCTTAAGCTTTTTTGTTTGAAATTTTGTAACAATGAATCTTGTGTAGTACCACTTGCCCCAGAACAAGCTTTCAAACAAGCACAGGTACTTTTATATTTAAGTATCTCATGTACCTATTGTAAGGCATTGTTGTTAAGGAGAACTTGTCAAGCTTTTCTTCTAGGAAGACATAAAGGATTTGTTTGATATTCCGCAATTTTGAAATATTTGAATTTTGACTTAATTTTTTTTAGATATTGGAAAAAAGGCGTGGAAATACTTGGGGAAGTTACAATTAACCCAAATAGTTTGCCAAGTGGTAGGCTATGGTAAAGCCTGGTTCATCCGCATATTGCGCTGAACTAATCTTAAGCTTCAACGGTATCCGGAGAGTCCGGACAAGATTTTCTTAAAAACTGCCCTGTAGTATTTTATATTATTATCATAATAAATACTTATCGCATACCTAAAGCAGATTATACTTATTGAGTTGTAAAAACGAAATAACGTTGTTAAAAATTTAGAGCTTGATCCGTCCAGTTATAGAGTCTGGAAAATGTCATGTTGTCATAATTGTCGGCATCTAGAAGAGGCGTTCTGTAATACAATAATTTAAAAAATTCATCGGAACTTCTAACTATCACTTACAAAGAATGCTCTGCGTAGACGATAAATCACTTGCCGCACGGCTCTTTCATATATCATACCGCTTCTGAATGCCCAGGAAAGAATAAATGGCAACCAATTCCTTGTAAAACGAATAGTAAAACAATGGTGAAAACTATAGAGAAATTTAGCAATACTTATAATGTCCTCTAAAAGGACACGGAGACACCTGTCTGTCACCTTTAGGATATTTTTGATATTTTTATTTTTAAAATGAAAGTTTGCGCTTGACCTACCATATAGGCTCTAGGGACCATTGCATTGGTTTCATTAATCTCTTTTTGTTAAACATCTATGTCAAAAATATGTTAATCTAAATATGTATGAGTTACTGATCCTTTTTATGTTAAGATAGGGTGACCATCCGTCCCGGTTTCCCCAGGACACTCCCGGTTTTTACACCCTGTCCCGGCCTCCCGAAAATGTCCCGGTTTTGGCTTCGCGTCCCGGTTTTTATTTGAAGTTTTCAAACAGTAGTACTAACAACTATAACTTCCATTCAGGCAAACGGGTGTTTTGTTGTTATTGTCAGTACTGACAATAACGTGCTGGTTATCGCATAAAATATTGAAGGTATATCATTATTTCTAACATAAGATCAACAAGTTTTTTATTATTCCTCATGTACCTCGAATCATAGATGCGAAAGCCACCGGTGGCAGCTACCGGTGGCGGTGGCATG